>JAZAYU010000001.1:10048679-10344376 GCA_038501625.1 Corbicula japonica
TGTACAGTTTATGCAATATTATTTTTGCAGTGTTGCGTAAGAAGGACCCAAGATCGTTAATGTGAGATTGTAGACCAGCCTCAAATTTCAAGCGACTGGTCGGCATTTAAGCCAATAGGATGCTTGAGATTTGAGACTGGTCTCCTGATTTAGATTTATGATCTTGGGCCAAGGTTCGTTCAGCATTTATTGCTTCTGTGTTTATGATCTAAGGGCCACTGTTATCTACAATATTGTTTTATTAGACCGGGTGTAGATTAATAATGTACTGAAGATGCCGAGATATTCCGGTATTCCATAATCGCACTGTTGACCATTCAGTTGTCAAACTTTTCTACCTGGAACAAAGAAGTCATTGCATTGACTGCAGTTACTGAGTTCGCTCTAAGCAGCCGAACAATGCCAGTGTCCTCTCCACATATGTAATCAGTATCATTTTGTCTATATTTTATTAATGATCTCACATTTTCGTGTTATTTCAGATAAGACGATTGACGCAAACAAGGATTCTAAAGACAATTTACCTCTGTACCCACTAGAACTGCAAGAAAACGGTAAGCCTTCTACATGTGTACTGTTCCTATAGTTACAACTACTAAAGGCTCTTCTGTGTATTTTCTGTCGATCTGCATGAAAATATATTTAACTACTACTACTACTACTACTACTACTACTACTACTACTACTACTACTACTACTACTACTACTACTACTACTACTACTACTACTACTACTACTACTACTACTACTACTACTACTACTACTACTACTACTACTACTACTACTACTACTACTACTACTACTACTACTACTACTACTACTACTACTACTACTACTACTACTACTACTACTTACTACTACTACTACTACTACTACTAATGATGGTGATGATGATGATAACACCAACACTTTCAGCATCAACAACAACAATACTACTACAAAAACAACTTCAATAATAATAATAATAATAATAATAATAATAATAATAATAATAATAAATAAATAAATAAATAAATAAATAAATAAATAAATAAATAAAAAAAATAATAATATTTTAATAATGACAAATGAACGCTTCGACATATTTTGTTTGAGTTAAATAATAATAAACGAAAAAAAATAAATGTTAGCTCTAAATTTTTAAGCTAGCTTTGTGTTAATTCAAACGTTTATCTGCAACCTTATAATTTCCCCCAAATTAACCAATGATGTTGTAGAAGCTGGATAGATGATTAATTTTAACTATTTCGGAAATATTATTTCTTGAAAATGGCATGTTAAGTCGACGTGCTTTTCTTTGTTTCTTTTGTTTAATTATTGGGTTCTTATACGTACCTCTGGATGATCCACAATGTCCAAATCCTAACCAAGTTTGAACAACATTGAAAATTCTACATGGTCGTCCATTTTGGGACGGATGTGACGTCATATTGACATGTGACACTGGTATAGATAGCACGGATGAAAAATCCGTAAAGATTCTTACTTTCTTGTGACCTCTGCCACGTTTATTTGTACACATTACTATTTTAACGTTGGATCTGTCTATTTTAGATGACCTTCAGTGTCCAAATCCCACTCCAGAAAGAGGGACGATAAAAATTGTACATGGTCACCCTTTTTCGGATGGATGTAACGTCATTTTGACTTGTTATCATGGTCTAAAGTTCCCAGATGGAAAATCTGTCTGGAACCTTACATGCGTTCCAGTTTCGGTTATTCCTAAACAACTTGTTTGGATACCGCAATACAGCGGTACACCGACATGTTCAGGTGCTGGAAACTATCATACTTTTGGCCGTTATAAATACAATTCAATCCACATATTGCAATCTTATAATTAGATTTGAGTGAGAAACCAGAATAATATTATTCAAATCATGCATATGTACAGTTATATTAAAATGCTAAATTTATGCTAATGGCGGCATCACTCAGCGCCACTTACCAACAATTAATCAGGCAATTATCCCCACACCTCGCACACACACATCCATACCCAAGTTAATGGGTCTACTACAGTAAAGCAAACAAGACAAATAAAACGACCAAGTGTTATGAAAAATAGTTAAGTATGTTATGCAATGTTCCGATACAAGAAAAAAATTAACAGGTTGCGAACTTTTTAGGGCCGATTTTTCTTTATACATGTATAGAATGACGTTTTGGTTTGAAACAAACTTAATACGAACTATATATCAAGGTTTTACTTGACTAATTTTAAGTTACATCAGATTCATACTCTAGTTTACCTCTTTGATTGCTTGTATCCTCCGATTTGTTCAGATGCTCTCTGCAAATTTAAGTATAATAAATTTACATAATAATCCAGTTAACACTTTCCTCACTAATTTTAAACAAAAGTTTTATTTATTTTTTCTAAAACTTGAACAATACGAAATAATTCACTCTATTTTCTTCATCAGCTGTTTTCATAATGTCTAATCATTTTAAGTGGTATTTATTATATAAAAACACAAAGAAAACTGCTAAGTGCTAAAAATGTGTTATTTAAGTTAACGTGTCCTTGGTAAAGAAATTACGGATAAATAACACTATTAAATAAAATTTTATTGGAAAACATCTATATACTTTCAGAAGGCACAGATGACGTAACAAATATACAAACAGTAGAATCTGAAGCTGGAAACTCTGAAAATGAACAAACGGATACTAAAGCAACTCCTGAAACAGCCAATAAACAGCCAGAACTAATCATCCACTCGTATGACTTAAATCCGCAGCGAGATGTCGGTTACTTAATAAAAGACGAGATTACCGAGCCGGAAGAGGATTTAATTGGAACATTTCATGAAAACAACATTGATACAAACCAGGTGGAGGACATACATATAACAATCGAAAATCCAGAAACTAACCAAGACATTATTGAACAGAATAAGCGAGAAGTTCAAGAAGAGCTTACAAACTCAGTAGACAATTTAAATGTCCAAGAGGATGTTAATAATATTGAATCAAAAGAAAGCGCTGTTAATAATATTATTCACAATGGCGTAGATTATTATACTGAAGAAGAAGAACAGCCAATATATGAAAATACAAAAACTACTATCACAACTGAAACAAAACACATTGAAGATGTTAATAACAACGTTGTTGAAAATGAATTCGAAGAGAATATACCTTTCGCGAAAGAAGTACCTGAAGAAGTAGAAGAAAGTCCAGAAGAGTTTGTAACAGATCAAGGAGCGGAAGAGTTAGAAGCAGAAGAGCCTGAAGTCCAACATACTGAGGAACACGTGTATGAAGAAAAGGACGAAGAGGAACATGAAGAATATGAACCTGAAGAGGAAATTTATGAAGAAAATACAAATGAAGATACTGTTCCATTAGAGGAACAACAAACAGAAGAAAGTAAGATTAAAGATGATGAAGAGGGTATCGAAGTGCACGAAAATGAAGAGAAAGTATACAATGAACTACCTGAAAATGCAGCAGATCATGAGGAAGTTATAAAAGAAGATACAGAAAGTAGTGAAAAGACAAACAATGAAGAAAACATTAATGAAGAAAATACAGAAAATGCAGCAGACGAAGAACAAATGCATGAAGAAATGGAACATCACGAAAATAACATAGACGAAGAAAACACGGAAGTAAATGAAGAAATCAGTGAGCAAAGCGAAAGCAATCCAAATGCAGTATTTACAGAGGTCTATCCTATTCTGCCCCCTAGCATAAAGGAACCAAGTAGAATAAATGATGCTATTAAAGGTATTATAGTTATTCTTTTTGAATTTATCAGACACGTCTATTTAAAAAAAAAACAATTAAAGCAGAATAAATATCACCTTGTAATAATAAACAATAATGAAAATCTACCGCCGTAATATTCGTAATAAAGTTATTTATCTTTTTAATTAAAAATATTGACATTTTGAAAGTGATAATTTGTGTCATGTTTTAAGGTACAGATCATTTCCTTACTCGTTGTAACAATTCACTACTCCGAATAATATATTATGCGCATGATTAAGTTAAAAATAATTGCATGTCAATACTTTTAGATTTACAACAAGTCTTATCTCAGCTGTGTGAACGTGTTTCGTCATCAAAAAATTGATACAAGTATTCAATAAATTGTTAGTACCGCGGAATTAAAACAGTTTTTAATCTACGTGAATTGCAGTCAATAACGTTTTGTCTATCTTTGTGTCATACAACAAACTGCACATAATTTTGCAGGCATTTTGCATATACATACATTCATGTCTTTATTGTAACTGTATTTGCATACTTTGCAACTTTGCAAAGGTGTTAACACACCTGCCTTGTGAATCTGACCGCAGAGAGATTCTGATATATATGCGTAATACAATTGGTATAGCACTCAGTTGATGCAAGTAATGACTGACTGTTTTTCTATCTAACTTAAATGACCATGTCCCGCCTGCCAGAAGAGCTTCAAGAGGGTTTATCTCAAGTTAAAGCACAGGTCGCACCATCGATAAATGCATAAGTGGGTGTTTTTAAGGTATACACATATGCAGGGAGAAGCGCATAACAGGGTGCATCTTAAAGTTCGAGGCATGTCCAGCCGCCGAGAAGCTCATTAGCTCATAACTGTATTTATCTCAACGTTAAAGGAAATGTCCCGGCACTAAAAAACTACAACTGATTGCATCTCAAGATTAAAGGCATGTCCTGCCTCTGAGAAGAGCATAACTGGGTTTATCTCGAGGTCAAAGACATGTCCCGCCACCGGAAAGCGAATAACTGGGTGTTTCTCAAGATTAAAGGCATGTCCTGCCGCTTAGAAGAGCATAACTGGGTTTACTTTAAGGTTAAAGACATGTCCCGCCTTCGAAAAGCGCTTAACTGGGTGTATCTCAAGATTTAAGGCATAGGCATGTCCCGAAACCGAAAAAAGGCATAACTGGGAGTATCTCATTCACGCTTTGGAATGTAATTATTAAGCGGTACATTTTTCAGCCCATAATCGGAACTTTGATGGAGAAGAAGAAGAAAAAGAAGATGGTGAAGGAGAAGAAGTTACAAACAACATTTCAGCAGAATCTGATGTGGAGCCTCCTGGTTTCATTTCAAATGTACAAATGTCCCCTGTTAGAGGTAATTCAGTAGATAAACACTGTTGATCCGTAAAGTCTTACAACTTATAAATACATAACCGGACGTTCCTACTCGGGCACTAAGTGTAGGTTATAGTTCATATATTGGAATTGTATGCGAAATTAAAACCAAGTGAGCCGAAGGCGAACGCAGGTTTTAATTCGCATACAATTACAATATATGAACTATAACTTGCTTACAGTTCACCCGCCCCTTCCATGTCGGAGAGCGAGCCAGACAGATTTGATTGACATTTGACAGATTGAGTCGCAATATTGACTCAATAAGTCAGTTATTGGTGTCACCAATAATCCAATATATGAAATAAATCGAGCTAGAAATTCAAAAATGCAAGGGTTGTGATTGGCTGAAAAAGTAGGGTGAACTGTAAATCATTAAATGTTTCAATTTTGGGGGCATTAGATGACTAGTATGCCATGAAACTGTCATGTTTAGTAATTGACATGCTTTTACTGACACATTGATAGCAAATTTATGTTTGGGTATGCAATTTTTGAAGGCAAAAATAAAATGCATATGCCCTGTTCATAAGATGGCATATGTAAAACCCTTTTGAAGAACACAAGAAGTGAGAAAAACATTGCACCGGTTTTAAGGTGTCAGATCTATGTTAATTGATACATGACCCCTACTTTTCTGCTTCTATTTTCAAAACATTTCTTACACTTAGTCCGCCTATCGATATTTTAAGTTATACACACCGTTGTTGTCAACAGGAAACAACTGAATTTTTAAGTTTTACATTTTCTATTATTTTGAAGTTAAGTACCGTTATTTTTACTGAGCCTATATTCTTGTTACTTTTCAGCCTCAAAGGAAGAAATCAAGACTGACGAACGAGCAGTGTGTTCACTTCCTGTTCAAACTGGATTTTGTAAAGCCTACTTCCGGCGGTTCCATTTTAATTCCAAAACTGGAGAGTGCGAAAAGTTTGTTTATGGCGGTTGTGGTGGAAATGGTAATAATTTCGAAACTTTAAGAGACTGTGAAAACAAATGTGTAAAACATTCATCCTGAAAGTAGATACAATCATTTGTTATATGTATCAAAACAACTGTGATATCAACCAATTAAGTGCATTGAATGTTCCGCCTTGAAAAAGGCATGTCAAGGAAATTAACTCGACATTGGAGTAAAAATAATATATTGTGAGTTATCTCTCTTTCTGTCAACGAAAGAAAGGCAACTTTTTACTACAGTTGCAATCGTTTAAGTCGGAACACAAAAATGGTGCTTAGAATCTTTATAAATGTATTTGCAGAAATCACCAGGGTAAAACATACTCATTTTGATTGTCAGAACGGATGTTCAAATATAATGAAAGATGTATATTTGCAATTTTGCACATGCGTGTTATTTGCTGGCCGAATGTTTGTCAGTTCTAAATTCAAATTGTGCATGATAATACAAAGAAGTAAACGATAGCATTTTCCATGTACCGAAGTACAGTTTTATTTTCTCGTTTGAAATAAACAATCTACAAATCTAGCGGCCATTGTACTTATTACAGCGCAGGCATGCCATTATAACTATCCGCATTACATGTTACTTGCGGAGATATTCTAATTCTATGTAACTGGACTAAATCATTAGTGCGAGATGGGTGACCAGTCTGAAAGTTCTAGCCTATGATTGGTCGGCTCGCTGACTTTGAAGAACGTCAACCAATCAGGTTTTAGAGATAGCTGACTGATCTCTAGTCTTAGTTTAACCGTTGTTACACAACAAAACCGAAATAATTGAATATTACATTAAATTATTTAATGTCGTGTATTCTAATGAAAATATGTTGCATATATGTTTATTGAAAAGTGTAGTTGTATTTTCTGTATTATTTTATTGCATTTGACAGTTCAGTCAGCATTATGTAAATGTTGTTAGGTTCTTAAGTAGAAACGCATTTCATGAAAAATTTAAATAACCGTAGTCTACAGATCCCTTTTCAGTGCTAGTCATGGAACCTTTGTGTTGATTAAAATGTGTCTTACTTTTGACGAGCAATCATAATTTTATTGTTAAATAAAATACTTAAAAAAAACATGTCTCTTCTTCTTTCTCAAGACTTCCGAAATTCAGTGTGTGTCGTGTTACTGTGTACAAAATCAGATGTTTCATCCTCTACATAAATAATTATATATAGGGTGGTTTTTGTATAATTTATTGACCTTGATAAATATTGCATTAATTTTCAAATATTTTGGAGTCTTTAATCACTAGTGCTGTACCCTCTTAAAAATAAGAGTATTTTTCATTTGACTTATTTTACGTATTTATACATCTAGTTAACTATGCATGTAGATGCTGAAACAGTCTAGTAGAGAGAAACACGTATACCCTGATTTTTGGCATTTTCATAGAGCGAATGATTGCACGTCTTTTTCAAACACTGAAGTCGTTTGCCAATGGCAAAATTTGGTTGTGTGCTGATGGCAAAATGTGCTTGTTCCTCGATTTCGATGTCACTAGTCAAAACATTATCAACAGTCCAAACCTCGTAGTTACAGGCTTATCTTGCAGCCACGCCCCTGTAAAATATTAACTGCCTCAAAAAAGAACTACAATGCATCAAATCGCAAGATCAGTATAAAAATTTGCTCATAGGGCAAGTCAGGGGAAAAGGTACCGCCGGAAAATTGACGTCTAATCTTGAAACGACTTAATAAAGTTGAGCAAACGAGATTTCTTGTTATGCATTTCACGATAAAATTATATTAAGTTGTCTTTAAAAAAAGTCTCCAATAAGTGATGAGAAAATTATAGATAAGTGTAAGGTTATTTTTAAATATAGTAACAATTAAAATGTCAAAAAATATGGCCGAAGACACCCTTTCCCCTACCGCGCCCCATACAACTCTGCTTCTGTCATGTGACGACAAAGATAATTGAAAGTGATGTGTATTTTAGTCAAGCGACGTTATTGACGTCATCATTAAAGTCACGTCGGTATCATCATAGTTACGGTGGCAAATCTATATTTAGCATACGTAAACAATAATGTTCAGTAGAGACTCGAGAATTTCAGTGTTTCAAGATTCTTTGTGCGGTTCAGTCAGTGGTATTTTGGCTCGAACCGCCACTGCTCCCTTGGATGTCACTAAAGTGCTGTTCCAGGTAGGAGTTCCGCACGCCAATCAGAGCGCTTATCTGGGTGGGGGACTGTTTAATTTAAAAAGGCATATTATGCGGACAGAAGGAATACGGGGTTTGTTTAAAGGAAACTTTACAAGCTGTGTTAAATTGTTCCCGACCTCGATGATACAATTTGCTACGTACTTTGGCTTGAAGATCTCGTTCGCAGGCGAAAAAGGAGAAATGACGACCGCACAGACAGCTCTAGCCAGCGCCACAGCCGGATATGCCTCAACAGTAATAACGTATCCGCTAGATACAATAAAAACTAGGTTAATTACGCAACCATTTGACAAGGGGCGCTCACCATACTGTGGTGTAATAGATTGTACGAAGAAGATGGTCTACTTGGAAGGAATCGGGTCGCTTTGGAAGGGCGTGTCCGCAGCTTTGCTATGTAAGGTTATATAAGATACATACTTTTATTTTTGTGTATTAAATCTGTCTGTCTGTTGCACGTGCGACTTTTGGTTTGTTCTTTAAATGGAAAATCTACAAATTATCAAAGATTGATTAACAATTTTTTGGCAAAAACTCATTTATTTGATTTTGTGTTTAGCTCCTCTTTATACTTTCATTTTTTGTTTAATGGTGTGAGAACAGATAAGGAAATGTTTATGTAACTTGAAAGTTTCGCAATCCTCTTGTATGCAAGATTATGGTTACATAGGAACTACGTTTCCGGGGTCCTCTTTTATCTAATAGCGTTTCAAGTATAACCGTTGGCGGACACTTTTCCACTGCTTGTTCATTTTGTTGCCCTTTATTCAGCAGTATTACTTTCAGCAACAATACCATCCACAATGTCGCTGTTCTTAACATATGAGTGGCTTAACAGCCGCTTTTCGCCCGATTTTCCAAGTCTCGTCAACGACTGTGTGATGGACGGGAAGAGAGTTACCCATGGATTCACAGCGGCGTTTGTCTCCCTTGTTTTCACCCACCCGCTGGATACGTGTAGAAAGAAGATGCAGGTATTGTAACTGTCATAAGCTTTGCAACACTTTTAAGATTTTGATCGAAGTCAACTTCTTTGAAAGACTTCAACATTCATCCCTGTATCAATCCGCCAACTTCGGTAAACTCCGCTACTCTACGAAAATTCTGACTCGAAGAACCGGACTCTGACATGGTTCTGATTAACTCTCTATGCAATTCTACATTGACTTACCATTTATGTATTATTACGACATAATGTTCTGTGATATTTTCAATTAGTATATATATTTTCAGGCATTCAACGCACGCGATTTAAACCGTGGTGGGGTAGACATTGAAGTTAGAAGTTTGAGCCAGTGTTTTGCACATATTTGGCGTAATCAGTGGTGGCTGGGACTTTATGCTGGCTTCGCACCTGCAGCTTTGAGGGTAAAACGTTTTACATGAATTGTTACTGCCTAAAATATAAAGTTTATAAGTGAAACATTGCGAAAAGGCTGTTTTCTTCTAACTTGCTTGAAACGTGAATTGTATAAATATTTCTTATTATATTATACAAATGAATGAAATGTATGCCAATCGACTTGAAATTATAAGATAGAATCTTCTGTGCAGGTGATTCCATTCAACGCGTTAATGTTGTACTCCTACAATCGTTGCAAGAGCTTCTGTCTGCAATATAACGGTCTCCCCGCCGGAGAGAAACAACGGCTACTGACACGGCGCGAGGAAGATATGCACGACTTGGAATACATGCTACGTGAGGATTTGCTGAATGATGATCCACCGGCCGTGCAGCTAGCCAAGTTGTATATTATGGAGCAATATGAACTCAAACATAAAGGACAGAAAAAAGATTTACATAAAATTTTTAAACAATTCTTTAAAAATAAAGACGAATGAATAATTAGACAATGCTTTTAACGAACGATTAATTATGATGAAATAAGAAATGTTTATTGAATCAACTACTGAACAGAACAGAACTTTATTAACTCCAACCATATTATAGACATTGCCGGGTACAAGAGTATATAATACATGGTTTAAAAATATTCACACATGACATGTTTAACAAACAAACTACAGTGAAACCTGCCTTAGCAGCTTCCTGCAAATAGCAACCACTTGTCTTAAACAGCCAGTTTGAATATGACCTTAACTGACATTTTGTTCTAATTTTTTACTGTCGTTAACAGCCACCTGTCTTCAGCAGCCACTTTTTGGGTGGCTGCTAAAGACAGGTTTGATTGTAGTCACAAATTGGAGGGATGTAGAATTTGGAGAAATGGAAAAGAGAAATAGCCGTATGTGTAACAGTTACAGAGTACCGTCAACTGTGTGTTTTACTTAAGTAGAAATGTCCTGTAAATAAGTTGCTTTTAATTGCGATAACCCAATACTTAGTCGGTGACACATGCTCGACTCCACAACCGGGACACTAGGAGACGTCAGGAGTAAGGTCCGACTCGAGCACCAGCAGGGTAGCTTCTTATTACTGCAGCTTTTTGATTTACGAAGCAATCTCATAATAACACCAATTTCAATCCCACTTAATTGATTTATTTAAAAAAAATAAGTTCACGAAATTCTGCATAGGACGAACGTAATTACATGTGGATAGCACAGTTTTTAAGACGAATGCAGTAGTTTTCAATTTCACAACATTTTGAATTTAACCTGCACGTTTTGCATAATTTCTGTCATTTTATGGTTGTTTTGTGTCAAATAAATGTAAATTGCGTAATCTTTTGGCAAGAGAGAGAGTTTCTTTCTTAAAAATACGTTCAACGACCGAGTTTGCCAATTAAGATTGTGTCAAAAGAACGGTGAACATATAAAATTTATAACCTTGTGAAAACGGAAAGTACCGCAATCGCCTTTAACTGTAACTTTTTAATGATTCTACAAAAAGTCTAAATAAAATTTGTTTGGTGTGTACCGTACTCGTTCGAGTATGAAGCTTAATGGATTCTTTCAATAGCAAAATACATTGTTCCAGTATAGAGATTTTATTTCATTTCACAAGATATAGAAATTGTGATCCCTATTGATAATTGCGGATCTTTGTCATGTTTGTGATAGCCATTAAATAGAGTTAAAATATGTTTTATACTGAATTGACGTTTATAAATCATCTATTATATTTTCTGATGTAAATATAGCTCAGTGCCATCAGTTACTGATGGACTTCTGAGTACTTAATTGTGGCACGAGCACAAAATTTTCTGCCGAAACAATACTATTTCAAAATACGCATTATACATTGGACATGTCTAATGGAAAGAGAATATAAAAGATCAAGATCAGTTTCAAATGACAACATTTCGGAAAACAACAATTTACTTTTACATTAAATGAACAAGATTACTAAAAGAATTAAATAACCCACCTACGATATTAAAAGGTATGTGTCTTTTCTTGATGTCGGAGGTCCTACAGGTGTTGTATTGGCTAAAAACAAATGTTCCTTGTATGATCTTTTTTTCTTATGACGGTAAAAGCATAGTCGGGATAACGCCCGTTAAAAAGTTCAAACCGCTTATCATCATAATGGCCTACTATTATCGCAGTTTAATACTAGTAGCTGTTTTCCGTTAGTCATTGATATTACATGTTTATAACAGTTTATGATTCTTACTGAATCTTACTGATATATTGTTTATATTCAAATTAAGACATTCAGGAATAGAAAACAAACATTTTATGCCGAAAAGTGCTAATTCGAATCCGAGAACTGCGGCGTTTAGGAACAGAAAGCAAAAAATAAAGCATCTGATTGGTGGAATCATGATTTCGTTAAGTACTGCGTTACAAAAGCTTAGTAAGAGAACGCCACGTCGGAGGAATTCGATTCTGATTTCTTGCCGAAACCATAAGTTTCATAATGATTTCTTGTCTGACGTTTACACTCAAACCTAAATTATTTAATATTCATGTTTTTAAATATTTTTTTGTTAACCAAGTATTATTTAATAACAAAGAACCAGGTACAACACCGCTCGTCAAAACTGTAACCGTTTTTACATGGCCAGCCTGCAGAGGTGCATCAGATATACAGTGCCCAGTCGCCATTTCAGCCAATCAGATGCTTGAGATTTGAGACTGGTTCCCATGCTCAGTTTTATAACCTTGCACACAAATGTGTTTGGGTGCGTTGTCCGAGCGAGCATAAATATTGATCTATTGTTAGATATAAGATCTGAGATGGGACATTTGTGAAATAAACTTGTTTTACCAACAAGCTGTTGAAGTGCCACATAAAATATTAACCATGGGCGTTTTAATAATGGATATTATTTTCACAACAATAGTAACGTTAAGTATCGTTCGCATGTCAGCAACACAATCTTCCCGTCTATCTCCACAAATCTCCAACACGACAAAATCTTCAGAAATTAAGGTTCAGAAGTACATACACGACGCTGACGGCGACGGCCATGTGTGTGCCCTATCAGAAACAGTGTTTTCGAAAAATTCACGCAGTGTCATAGGCTGCCTGCTGGCGTGCACGGAGACGGCTGGTTGTAACAGTGCCTTCTTTGAAAAGTCCAAGTTAAGGTGTTATGGTTGTAAATCAGTCAGCAGTTTGAGGGATTTAGAAAGCACCGTGTTCTACAAAAAGTCCGGTAAGTAAATTCGCTATAGATATACATTGACGAGCTCCGTAGCCGGAACAAGGAGATTTATCTTGATAAATTAAAAAAACACGGTTTATAACTAAAAATTACTTCAAATTACAATAAAAATAATAAAAGAAAGGTTTGGAAAAGATACCCCTCCTTTATCTCCCTAACATTATTGTATACGTATCATTTCTTTATCATGACAGGTTGTTCAGCAGGATTTACTCAGTTTGGTGATTCGTGCTACCGACTGTCCAATTCGGAAAGCACATTTGAAGAAGGCTTTGTAAGTAAATTCAATATTCCAAGTACACATCTTATGTTGTTTCCATAATTTATGAGATATCTTTAAAGCGCATTTAATGCCCTTTGCGCCTTATGTCAAATTAACGGTAGAAATATTGTGAAATAAAATGTGATTGAAACAAAGTGTAGTTTTTGATACCTTGTATTACCCCTCGGATAATTGGAAAATGCCATGTAGATCTTCTGGAATTTAGTGAAAAGATACCGCGTACTCATGAAAACCGCTCCCCCGTAGAATTCATTTTATTTGCATAACCATATTCCATGCGGCATATTCTGTACATATACGAGTGTTTTGCCACTGGTCGTTCATATATGAAGCCGATAACTCTTTAAGTTTCGGTAAACGTTTATGCTTTACACAAACAAATCTTTATCCTTAATCCGAAAATATAAATTCAGTAATATATTACGAAGAAATATATACACGTATACAACTTTTTCCAACTTTATGGCAAAGTTCAAAGTTAATTTTCATCATGTTTACAAAATTATTTCCCCTATTTTTTCCAAACATTTTTGATATCATTTAATTTTTTGTCGAGATCTGTGTCCAAAGAAAATTGTTGACTTTAATGTTAGAAAAATATGAAAAATGTCCAAAATATACAAACATATTATTGTTATATACACTCTATTTCAATTAACCTTCCATATGTTTGACTTTTTTATAAACGCAAGGAATATAACAATAGATTTTAATCAAAAAGTGTTACTATTTCATTTTCAGTTTTCTGCTTATTCTTAGAATAACCGACGGACCAATCACTAACCTTTTCACTGTTCAAAAAAAGTGGTAATCTCAAGGGATATTCAGTCAGATGCTTACTTTAGGGATATTCAGTCAGATGCTTACTTTAGGGATATTCTGTCAGATGCTTACTTTAGGGTTATTCAGTCAGATGCTTACTTTAGGGATATTCTGTCAGATGCTTACTTTAGGGATATTCAGTCAGATGCTTACTTTAGGGATATTCAGTCAGATGCTTACTTTAGGGATATGCAGTCAGATGCTTACTTTAGGGATATTCAGTAAGATGCTTACTTTAGGGATATTCAGTCTTATGCTTACTTTATGGATATTCAGTCAGATGCTTACTTAAGGGATATTCAGTCAGATGCTTACTTAAGGGATATTCAGTCAGATGCTTACTTTAGGGATATTCAGTCAGATGCTTACTTTAGGGATATTCAGTCAGATGCTTACTTTAGGGATATTCAGTCAGATGCTTACTTAAGGGATATTCAGTCAGATGCTTACTTTAGGGATATTGAGTCAGATGCTTACTTTAGGAATATTCAGTCTGATGCTTACTTTAGGGATATCCAGTCAGATGCTTACTTTAGGAATATTCAGTCAGATGCTTACTTTAGGGATATTCAGTCAGATGCTTACTTTAGGGATATTCAGTCAGATGCTTACTTTAGGGATATTCTGTCAGATGCTTACTTTAGGGTTATTCAGTCAGATGCTTACTTAAGGGATATTCTGTCAGATGCTTACTTTAGGAATATTCAGTCAGATGCTTACTTTAGGGATATTCAGTCAGATGCTTACTTTAGGGATATTCAGTCAGATGCTTACTTTAGGGATATTAGTCAGATGCTTACTTTAGGGATATTCAGTCAGATGCTTACTTAAGCGATATTCAGTCAGATGCTTACTTTATGGATATTCAGTCAGATGCTTACTTTAGGGATATTCAGTCAGATGCGACTTTAAGGATATTCAGTCAGATGCTTACTTTGTTATGCCATATTATTGTCTGTTATATATGTTGTCAATCATGGTTATTTTTTAATCGTTTTAGTTTGCTTTGCTTTCTTACTGTCATTCTATTTACTGCTTATTGATACGTTTAACCGGTTACATTTTTATACCAATCATTTTCATTGTTATAACATTCCGCCAAGTTCAAATTGTACAGATCGATATGTGGCCAAGGTTATAAAACTGGGCATGGAAACCAGTCTCAAATCCCAAGCATCTGATTGGCTTAAATTGCGATCAGTCGCCATTTCAGCCAATCAGATGCTTGAGATTTGAAACTGGTTTCCATGCTCAGTTTTATAACCTCGGGTATGTTGTTAATTTAAAACATCCTTTTTCAGAACTTCTGTGAACAAATTGGAGGGCAAGTTGTTATTATCGAGACTGAAGCGGAAAACGAATTTCTTAAATCCTACATGAACTCCCAGAATGCTGGTATGCTATGAGATAAATTGTTTCTAACACGTGTTTCACGTAAGGTATTTAAAATGTTTGTCTATGATTTGTAAATACCATTTTCACTGTCGTAAAACTTTTGTGTTTATAGATCCTTAAAATGTAAGACGTTGTTTCTTTAAAGAGAATAATTTCACACAAAAATTTCAGGTTTATTTTTCGTGTTTCCCTTGTAACTCCCTTTCCTCCCACTCCTTTCAACCTCTCAAAAAGGGCGTCTGGTACTCACCTTTTTATTTTATGTTGTCAAAAGTTCAAAATGTTATAGAAACACGTTGTCTTTGTCGAATGTTTGAAGCAGCACAGACGCATCAACGTTGTAAGAATATGTTCATAACAACACTTAACCCAGTCATTATAATCAGCTCGGTACCATCGATAAAAAAAGAATATATCAAAATCTCAATAACGGCGAAATCCCGTTTTATGAAACTTTGCACAAATGAATGTTACTAATTTATCTAAATTTTCCCACATGAGTAACATTCATTTGTTTTATCTGTATTTTCCCACATGAGTAACATCCCTTTGTTTTATTGAATGGCATCATCATTATTGAGATTTTGATAATTTTCTTCATTATTGATCAACGTGCAAGGAGGAGGGTAGTGGACCCTTAAACTGTATTCCGATATGTCTGTTGGAAGCATACATATACCATATCATCATGTGACTTGTGATTGGCTGATAAAAAGTAATTTTGTTATTCTTAAAAATAAGAATAATGCTGATTTGTTTTCTTGTTATATAAAACTGCTGATCTTCTGTTGTATATGCTATTACTGTTGTGTATTTTGTGTCAGTGCTGTATTTCTGATTCTAACTTGCAGACAAAGGCAAAGGTTTGCCGATTTGCTGAATAAAAACTGAAACTGATTAATTTGTGTAGACCTACTTTTACTGCGATCTCGTCACTGCTGTTTGCACACTTCAGATCATATATACAATTAATAGAAATGCCAAGAAAATATTTTGTATAAGCAATAAAACACAACATACATGTAATTGTTTATTGATTGTTTTTGCAGACGAAGTATACATTAACCTTGTTTACAACATGTCCAGCAACAGTTGGGAATGGTTCAAATCCGACATCATTGTATATCAACTACAGCGAACAGTGCTCAACCTGATGAGCAGCTTGCTAAAAGACCCTATGTGTGCTGCCTTGTCACCAGCCAACGATATCTGGCGGGAGGTTGAATGTTCAAGTCAGCTTCTAACCTTGTGTGAAGTTGAGATAGTTAACCCAACATAAACTTTAAACGTGCACTATACTTCTAGCTGTCAAACTAGACTGGTCGCCATTTCAGCCAATCAGATGCTTGAGATTTGAGACTGATCTCCAGATTTAGTTTTATGATCTTGGGCACAAATGTTTTAGGATATGAGACTTGTTTCAATTCCCACTTTTATAATCTTGGGACATGTATATACGACTTTATTTCCTCCAAGTTAATGAAGAGTGACATATAATATAACATATATATATATGTACAACCGATATAGTGGAACAAAATTATATAAATATGAATTATATGCAAGTACATGTATATATTTGCTCAAGTATAATTATGCCTTACAGTTTCATTGCAAATATATATATAAGGTGTAACCCAGGCAATATTTTATGCCAGCTTGCGTTTTACGTCAATGTTTGTGATCGTTTACTCACCGTGTATGTGTATACATGTATTCAACTGCCTAACTGTATTCCAGGTAGGCAGTGACGTATCTTGTATTGTGTGGTTCAGTGAGTGAGTGGTTGGTGAGCGATTTCACAATAACAAAATAACACGCATGAATTCCCAAACCCCGCGAAACCCTCTTTGTTCCTGTTTTCCATCTATTTTCCCGGCACTCCGACTCTTACCTTTGTGGAATACAGATCAGATTAAACTTGCAGTTTATCTGTAACTTATCTTATTCCTTAAGTATACCAATTTATTTCATTTGGTATATTCATTACTTAAGGTTTAACTAAAACTAGACCACAGATCCTGGTAAGAATTTATTTATTGTTTTACGAATAGAATAGTTATGTGAATTGCTGAAGTAATCTGTTTGACTCCGTTGCAATTCTGTGATTTTTTATCTTGTCTATTTCATGAATGTAAATATTTATTCTTTATGTTTTAGGCTATTTATGTATCATTACATAAAATCTTTATAATCGACAAGTGGTTTGTCTTGCCCTGGTTACAAAATGGCTCCCCGACGGAGATAGCCAGGATCGTATGAGGTTGATGAGATGACTGCACGACTATCAACATATGAAGGCTACGCCAATGCATACTGTGATACCTACGTGTAATCATGTAATTCCTACGCGGAGTAAATTTAATAATTACCGGTAAAACTTTAAAAAGTGCACACAGTGGTATTTTTCCACTTAAAACCCTATAAACTTAGAAAACTTTACAGTTTTCTACCCCCTTTTCATTTTTTTTCCGTATATTTGGAGTGTTCCCGGGAACTAGAACTGTTTCGACGGAGAACTATTTCGACGGAGGACAAGACTTCTTCGCGGGATCATCAGATCAGTGACCTATTTTTAATTGTGTGTTGTTTTTTTCATGTGTTCTTTATTATATATTTTTTGTGGATTTTAGGATATACATATGTAAGTATTGTTTGTATATATTGTATGTTTTTCTACTTTGGATTTCATTATTGAGAGTGGCAAATAGATTTTTTGGATAAATTTCATAATTTCGAAGCTGTTTGGCTATTTATATTTATCACGCGTTACAGTAAAGGTCAAACGGTGTTACAGTATAGTAATTCATTCCATTCATAATTTTAAGTTAGGCATTTTGGAAGCTATTATTTGTTTTGAAAGTACATTTTGACTGATTATCTCTATAAGTTTGTCCATTAAATATGTAGAATTAATTTACATTAGGTTTTTGTATACCTATTCGGATTTTTGTTTGCATTTGACAGTTTTGTTTTTTTTTCTAAATTTGTTACCAAAACATTTTGTGTAAAACTGAAAAAATGCAGTGATTTAGTCCACTCAACATTGTAAAGTCCAGGTATTTTCATTTATAGATCTACTATGTTATTAGTTTCAAGTGATGTTTTGTTTGTAAATGAAAGTGAATTTGTGTTTGTTTTGATTGTGTTTGGCTAAACTGAAACTTGAAAGTACATTTTTGATTTGGGTATAAATTGTACTATATAGTTATTTTTAGTGTTTTAGTGCCAATAGTGGATCTGTGATAGATTTTAAATATTTATTTGCAAAAGGTTATAGTGTTTAATTGCTATAAAGGTTATTTACGGTTGCGTAACATAAAAATTTGCTATTATTTAAAATCTTTAGGGTTTTTCTGAGTTTCTGATCTTTTTCACAACCTTAACAGGTCTAAGTTGTGATAACACCTAACTAATTTTACTTACAACAGGGTTGAGAGATTAGTGTGTGAATAGAGTTATAGTATACATATATTTATTATATGTTTTATACTGTGCTTTGTGTTGTACCACCCTACACGTACTTGATTGCTTGCGTACTTGCTTGCTTGCGCACTTGCTTGCTTGCGACTGATAATTTGGTATTTCGTTGTGTTGTTGATTGTTTTGGGTTAACTGATAAAGTGTAAAGTTAAGTGATTTGAGTTTAGGGATAAACCAGTGAACTACTTATTAGCTTACTTTGAAAACAGTTCATTACATAGTCATTTTACAGTACATTTGAATTTTTATTCACTTGTTGCTGTAGATGATTTCTGCAGATCATTGATAAAGTGTATAGTTTGATATAAACAATTTTATATCAGCTATTGGATCTTCACAATTCTGTGTACACTTTGTTTACATTATGTTCATTGAGTCATGACATCTTGACCCAGTGTATTGGAGTTGTAGACAAGTTGACCTATATTTGTGAAGGTATTTTCCCACACTATATTGATCCAGTTTATGGATAAGACTTAATTGTGAGGTTCAATATTTTGAATTTTGGGTGAAATATTAATATTGTGGCTAATTGAATAGGGTTTCTGGAATTGAAAGAAACATATTAGATAGTATACAACAGTAAAAACATTATACACAGTTAATTTACATTTAATAAGTATTACTGGGTATATTGAATTTTTTTTTATTGTGTGGAATTCAGAAGTAACTGGAGTTCCCATTTAACTCTACATTTTACGGCCTGTTTGAGTTTTTTTTTATAAACTTGACTTAGCTCACATGCGCAAAAAGTTTTTTTTTGGTGTTTTTCATTTTTGACTTGATTTTGCACTTGAAGAGTTTCACGTGATTGAAATAGGTGTTTATTTCTTTTGTGATACTGATTTGAACTGATATTATCACATTCACAATGTCTGAAGGTGAAACCAGTGCTTCGGTCAGCAAGACTTTAGAGTCTAAAGTCAATGTGGAAGATGTTTTGAAACTGATAGAGCAACGGTATGTGTTGATACCGAAGTCGGAGGCTCCTTCGACTACTGTTCCTACATCAGTTGCCCCTGTTACTTTACCTGCGGGTAAACCCCGGTTGGCAGATTTAATTCGGGATTCTGCTGGTGCTATACCAAAAAGAAATGTTTCTCATGGTATTCAGCCTTTGTTCCCTCCTGTATCTTCGGTGCCTCTCAATCATAATACCTTGCCGGAACCTGTATTCAGTACACCTGCTGTGGTGTCAGCACCATACTCATTTTTGGCTTCTACACCTATGCCTTTTGTTCAGCCATCTATGTCCATGGCTAGACCTCAGCCAATTTTGCCAAAGATTCCTTGTTTTTCGGGGGATGAACCTTTACCTAAGGGTGAGGTGCCATACATGGTGTGGAGATATGAGGTGGAATGTTTATTCACTAACCCTGAACTTACTCCAGCCCATATTCTACAGTTGATAAGGGGATCTCTTCGAGGTACAGCTCGAGTTATGATTGTTCCCTTAGGTCAGACCTCTACATCCGAGGAGATTCTTACCAAGCTAGATGTTTTGTTTTCTGAGGCTTCAACCAAGGAAGACCTGATGACTGAGTTTTTTAATACTCGGCAGAAGCCTCAGGAATCAGTCACTGCATATGCATGTCGACTTGAGACCTTGTTGCAGTCCATTATTAATAAGGGTCAGTTACCGGGTTTAGCCCGAAATGACATTCTTAGGCATAAGTTTTGGACGGGCTTGGAGTCTTCTGTGTTGAGGTTGCAGACGAGACATAAATATGACTCTCTTAGTGACTATAATTTGTTACTCAGGGAAATTAGAAAGGTAGAAAAAGAGATTGCACATGACTCTACCGTTCCTTCTCCTTTTCTGACTCAACCTGTGTCTCACTCTCAGACTGCTAAGTCATCTTCGGCAAAGCATACCCCAGTTTCAGCTGAATCTAATTTCGATTTTAAACTTTCGGCTTTGGAAAAGAATGTTGATTCTCGACTTTCTAATATTGAGTCTCGATTTACTTCTTTTGAACAGAAAATTGATCAGAAAATAGACAACAAGTTTGATCTAATCATAAAGAAACTTGATGGTCAAAATTTCAATTCTGGTGGTAACCGAGGTCGAGGTCGTGGTTGGTACCACAACAAGGAGAAAAGAGGTGATGCTGATAATGCTGGCAGCAGCAGCAAACCTGATGCTGATAACCCAGGAAATTTTGATGGCTCCAGTACTGTTGGTCAAAATACTTCCTCGGGTAATAACAATTTCAGAGGCAGAGGTAGAGGCAGAGGTCATTTTCACGGTTCTAACCGAGGAAAGGGCAATTCAAAAAACGAGTAAATGTCTCTGTTGTGGGCGAAACAGAGATTGTGGCTGATAAAGCCCAATCAAAGACTGAACCAGATGACTTTGTTAATAGACTTATTGGTTCTGCAAATGAACATCAGGTGGTTATTAATGGTGTTCCATTCAAAAGTTTGTTGGATTCTGGATCCATGGTTACAACTATGAGCCACACTGCATTTCAGTCTTTGAATCCCAAGGTGATTTTGCATTCTTTAGAATCTCTTGGTCTCAACTTGTCAGTTGCAGATGGTTCTTCTCTTAAGTATTCTGGTTATATTGAAGCTACTGTTTCAGTTCCATTTTTATCTTCTTTTAACCTTGACATACCAGTTCTGGTCATACCAGATAATGATTTTAACAGTGTTTGTCCGGTGATTATTGGAACAAACGTGCTTCGCAGATGCAAAGCATTTTTAAATCAGATACCAGAGGAGAGTACAGTTCCTAGCGAATGGCAGTTAGCTATGGACAGTCTTGAATCACGCACTTATCCAGTTAAGGTGTGTGGAAAGAAAACTATTTCTGTTGCACCATTTGAAAGTGTTACCATAAATGGAATGGTTAGGAATTTTGATGATTCTATTACTTCAGTTGTTACTGAAACTTCTGAACTTTTTCAAGGGTATACTGTTTGTCCTCGTGTTGTCAAACTGCATAATACTTCTTCAGCCAAAATTCCTGTTAGAATTTGCAACATGACTGCCAAGACATTGACTTTTAAGCCAAAATCAAAGATTTGTGAGGTTTCTGAGGCTAAAGTCATTGATGACATTACATCATTTATTTCTCAGGAGAGTTCCTGTGAGCCCCCTTTCAAGGATGTCTCAGTGGACACATCTAATTTAACTCCTGAACAGACATTGAGGTTCTTTCAAGTCTTAGGAAAATGGAAGGGTGTATTTTGCACTTCAACAAAGGACATTGGGAAGACCAATCTAGCTCAACACCGTATAGTGTTGGAGGATGAGACGCCTTTTAAGGAGCCATATCGTCGTATTCCCCCAGCCCTCTATGAGGAAGTCCGGCAACATATTAAAGAAATGTTGGATGCTGGTGTTATTAGGGAATCTGATTCTCCTTATTCTTCCAATGTTGTCTTAGTGCGAAAGCCATCGGGTGCACTTCGTTTTTGCATTGATTGGCGTAAACTCAATAACAAGACTCGTAAGGATGCATACATGTTACCTCGTTTTGATGATACCATTGATGTTCTTACTGGTTCAAAGTTTTTCTCCAAAATTGATCTCCATTCTGCGTATTGGCAGATTGAGGTAGCTGAGGAGGATAAGCCCAAAACTGCTTTCTCTGCAGGGCCTCTTGGATTTTATGAATGGAATCGGATGGGCTTTGGCTTAACGAACGCCCCTGCAACATTTCAGCGTTGCATGGAGAAATGTATGGGCGACATGCATCTTAGGGAATGCCTTATTTTCCTAGATGACATTTTAATATTTTCATCAACTTTTGATGAACACATTTCAAGGTTGGAATCAGTTTTTCAACGATTAAATGACCACAACTTGCGAGTCAAACCTTCCAAATGCGAGTTTTTTAAGTCCTCAGTTACATATTTAGGGCACATTGTTTCAGCCCAAGGCATTGCCACTGACCCCAATAAAACTTCTGCTGTGCAGGATTGGCCTGTCCCAGTTAACATTAAAACCCTGAGGCAATTTTTAGGTTTTACAGGGTACTACAGGAAGTTTGTTCCTAACTATGCCCAAATAGTTAAACCACTTAATGATTTATTGCAGGGTCATGGTCTAAACAAAGGGTCTAAGAAGTCCAAGAAAAAGGCTAAAAATCCAGTATCTTGGGTTTGGGGTGATTCTCAACAAATTGCTTTTGAAACAATTAAAGAAAAATTAGTTTCACCTCCAGTCTTAGGGTATGCAGATTATACTTTGCCCTTTATTTTGCATACTGATGCCAGTTCTAGTGGTCTTGGTGCGGTTTTATTACAAAACCAAGATGGTGTAGACCGCGTAATTGCTTACGCTAGCCGCAGTCTTAGGCCCAGTGAGCGAAACTATCCTGCTCACAAATTAGAGTTTTTAGCTCTTAAGTGGAGTGTTACTGACAAGTTTCACGATTACCTATACGGTAATGAATTTGTCGTGAAAACTGATAACAATCCCTTAACCTATGTGACGACATCTGCCAAGTTAGATGCCACACAGCATAGATGGCTTGCGGAATTGTCCAATTATTACTTTACTTTGGAATACCGCAGTGGCAAAGTCAATGCAGATGCAGACGGGTTGTCCAGGCGCTACATCTTTCAAGATGAGCTCAAGGCAATCTATCAAGCAGCTTTATTATCTGCCCCAGTGGCCAGTAGTGTTTCAGAATCTGCTGCTCCTCATGTGGCCAGTGAGGAATTGTTGGTTTCTGAGGCCATGGCTAGGATAGATTGGCCAACAGAGCAAGCAAAAGACCCATCCATAGCACGAGTTGTGCATTTAATTAGTAGCGGTTCTCTGAAGGGAGGGAAGAATGCCTCGGCAGAGACACCAGCTGTACAGAGATTCCTTAGGGAGGCTAAGCGCCTTGTCATTAAAAATGATACTCTGTACAGAACCGCTACATTGGATGGTCTACCCGTCAGTCAACTGGTCATTCCAGAGTCGCATAGGCGGATTGCTATACAGGGCATCCACAATGATGCAGGGCACCAGGGGAAAGAAAAGTCCCTATGGCTAGCCAGACAGAGATTTTACTGGCCTGGTCTTGAGAAAGACATAACCCAGTGGGTAGAGCACTGCGACCGGTGTATTAGGAGGAAGACTCCAGCTAATCGGCCTTTTGCAGAGCTTACGCCCATCCAAACCTCAAGACCTATGGAGCTGGTCTCCATTGACTTCCTGAAGCTCGAACCCAGTAAAGGTGGGATCGAGAATATTCTGGTTATAGTGGACCATTTCACTCGTTACGCGCAGGCTATTCCATGCCGAAACCAGACAGCAGCTACCACTGCAAAGGCCCTATACGAAGGATATTTTCGGTTCTACGGGTTCCCAGAGCAACTGCACAGTGACCAAGGTCGTAACTTCCTGAGTCGAACTATTCAGGAGCTGTGCAGAATTGCTGGCATAAGGAAGTCAAGGACCACTCCATACCATCCTATGGGAAACGGTGGAGCAGAGAGGTGGAATCAAACCCTCCTGAAAATGCTTGGGACTCTGGAGAATCACCAGAAGTCCGACTGGAAAAGCTATATTTCACCCCTGGTGCAAGCATATAATGCCACGAAAAATGATGCCACTGGATATGCCCCACATTATTTAATGTTTGGATGGCATCCCCGGCTTCCTGTTGATGCATATCTGGGTACAGATCCCACTGAGGGGCATGACGGCAGCCACTCATCTTATGCATCAAAACTCCACCAGCGCCTGCAGTATGCCTACCGCACGGCCGCTGAGGAAGCTGGGAAGCTTGCCACCAAAAACAAGCTGATTTATGATCGGGGTATCAAGGAGTCCAAACTGGAAGTTGGAGATCAGGTGCTGGTCAGGAAAGTTGGGCTGCAGGGAACAAACAAACTAGCCGACAAATGGGACACTGAGGTCTATGTCGTGCTAGAGGTGCCCAACTCTGACATTCCGGTGTATAGGGTCCAACTGCAGTCCCGTAAGGGTCCCATTAAAACCCTTCACCGGAATTTGTTGTTGCCCTACTTTAACATCAACCAACCTGCGGGGGACTGTTTTGTGCCCTCCTCTGGGAAAAGTTCTCGCAAGAGAACTGTTAAACTACCCAGGGGGGAGTTGCACAAGCAGCTTCCTGCAGAGGGCAACACAACAGCACCGAGATCAGAAAGTTCAGAGGTATCAGACTCCGATGAAAGTGAAAGAGCTAACATATACATCCCACCTCACCTCAGGGGCCTAAGACCTGCAAAGCGGCAAAACCCCCCACAACCTAGGGAGATACCTGCTGACACTTCTGTGTCTGAGGTAACCAGGTTCTCACCTAACCTGGATCTGACCTTGCCCCAGCACAGAAGTGTGGGTTCTCCCAGGCAGACCCCTGATACTAGGTCAGCAGAGTCTTTCTCCCCGATCCCACAGTCTTCTGCTGCACCTACCGGAAATGACAGTAGTACACTACCCCAGTCCCGGACTGAGGTGCCTACTGTGAGTGAGGAGCACTCCGACCACACAACAGAGGTGAGCATTGAGCCCAGCTCTGCCACCGATGTTTCTGCTCCTCCTCCAGTAAGTCCGCGCCCAGTCAGGCGGAGGGTCCCACCACAAAGATATGGTGAGTGGGTAACCCCCGTCGGTGCGGGAATGTCTCAAGATTTCGAGATTTTTTATGTTTAAACTTCTCGAATCTAATTAAATCCAATTTGTGTTACGGTTGATGTAATGGAATTTAATTCTTCATAGTTTTATTTTCCTTATCCAATCTTTTCAGAGTTTTATCCTTATTTAAAGGATAATAATTGGTTTCTGGATATTTTACCGGACTTGACGTTTTTAGTATTTTACTCAACTATTGCTTTGATCTTTGCTACTAATATTTTGATTTTCGATTAGTGGTAATGGAGTTGCATTTTGGGAATGTGTTAGGCCTAATTTTTATATTATATCCTAGTACTTTTTGTTTGGTTATATATTTTCGTGTTGGTTGAAATGTCTGGAGCCATTTCCTTAAAGGGGGGGAATGTGTAACCCAGGCAATATTTTATGCCAGCTTGCGTTTTACGTCAATGTTTGTGATCGTTTACTCACCGTGTATGTGTATACATGTATTCAACTGCCTAACTGTATTCCAGGTAGGCAGTGACGTATCTTGTATTGTGTGGTTCAGTGAGTGAGTGGTTGGTGAGCGATTTCACAATAACAAAATAACACGCATGAATTCCCAAACCCCGCGAAACCCTCTTTGTTCCTGTTTTCCATCTATTTTCCCGGCACTCCGACTCTTACCTTTGTGGAATACAGATCAGATTAAACTTGCAGTTTATCTGTAACTTATCTTATTCCTTAAGTATACCAATTTATTTCATTTGGTATATTCATTACTTAAGGTTTAACTAAAACTAGACCACAGATCCTGGTAAGAATTTATTTATTGTTTTACGAATAGAATAGTTATGTGAATTGCTGAAGTAATCTGTTTGACTCCGTTGCAATTCTGTGATTTTTTATCTTGTCTATTTCATGAATGTAAATATTTATTCTTTATGTTTTAGGCTATTTATGTATCATTACATAAAATCTTTATAATCGACAAGTGGTTTGTCTTGCCCTGGTTACAAAACTTATGAATATACTTTAAGCATTTACACATCATAAGTATTATGTCCTGTTGAATTTAAAAGTTCCCGCGAAAACGAAAAAAGGAACTTTTATACAGGACTATCTAGAATAGCATCAGATATAATTTAGATTTGTATTAATGAATTGAACAGCGCTATAGTATGCCGTAAGAAAGATGCACCAGCACAAAGGAAGTCTGCATAATTTTCTGGAGTAACAAGTTCTACAAGTCTATCGTCGGCGAGCCCTAACAGATATTTCAAGCGCAGTGTGTCCGAGTCAGCTTCTGTAAACATTATAAATGTATTAAACGAGATACTATAAAGTTTTGTCACAAACACCGAGTCCAATCGTTCACTATAGGTCCCAGGAGGAGAACGCATCGATAGACCGCTTGTTCAGGAGGGAATTGGGTAGTGTGCTAAGTAAATCGTCTCGCATTTCTTTAGTAATGCATATATCACATAAAGATATAGCCTATGCTGATCTCCTATATTTACTCTACACAATGATCATCTCACATTCGCCAAACTTTCGGTATCTTCTGAGAACATTCTCCACAACTACCCTAGAAAATCGCAAAAAATGGCAAAATCACTCTTTAAAAGCCAATATTTTGATAATTAAGCAAAGTTCTGAGCATTTGTTTCATTCTAAAGATTCATTTTACACTTGTCTTCATATGTCATAGGCCTCCACTATTTTTAAGTGATAGTGATAGATTTGAGATAAATGATCAATGTATTTCAAATATGCCGGGTCAAATATCACTCAGGGTCGAGTGTCAGGCACCAGATTATCGTCTGCATTTGATTAAATGCAAGTCATTTTCTAATTTACGATTATTTTGCGTACTTCTAGAGACAGTGTAATAAAAATGAACCATAAAACTGTAAAAATATGTAGCTTACATTAATTGAAAATTGACCAAAGCAACTATAATAATTATTTTTTTCAATTCTTTCGAATTATTACAAATGGCGGAGGTTAGAAAATGGGGGAGTATATCATGAAGTGTCGAAGTCAATACTGTAACATTAGTGTTTCTTGCTTTTTGGTGTCAATATAAATGAATATTAAATTTTACAACTGAAGCAGAGAATAATGAATCATCATCGGAAGCATAGCAGTTATTATGAGATGTCAGAAGTTTCGTTAGCATGATAAATAATTCCAAGTTAATCTCAAAAACTATATAGGCTCTATGGTATCGCTTATTACCGATACGAAACTAGAGACTGATCTAAATGATATTTTAGCAATTCAGCATGAAATATTGTGAAATATAACAGTCAAAAAGTCGATTAAATGTGGGATATTCACGAAAAAACGTGGATTTCTAAAAGGCCTCCTGCCCATGCGTTCATTTGGAAAATTGATGAAAACTTCTACCCATGCGTTCATTTTGAAAATTTTCTTACTCGTGTTCTAAATGCTCCTAAAATGACATTAAAATAGTGGAGGCCTATGGCATAAGAAGACAAGTGTAAAACGAATCTTTAGAACGAAACAAATGCTCAGAACATTGCTTAATTATCAAAATATTGGCTTTTAAAGAGAATTTTGCCATTTTTTGCGATTTTCTAGTGCAGTTGTTGAGAATGTTCTCAGAAGATACCGAAAGTTTGGCGAATGTGAGATGACCATTGTTTAGAGTAAATATTGGAGATCAGCATAGGCAATGTCTTTATCTGATATCTGCATTACCAAAGAAATGCGAGACGATTTATTTACCACAGTACCCAATTCCCTCCTGACAAAGCGGTCTATCTATGCGTTCTCCTCCTGGGACCTACAGTGAACGTTTTGACTCGGTGACAAAAGTATCCCGTAATGTAGTCACATCATTGTCGGGGCATTGAAACGCTACGTGTAGTCTGACGTCACTATACAGCTGACCACAGAGCGAACACGTGATTTCAGTTGTTGAGCACGGTGTGCACCACAGTTTTGCCAGGAACGTCATTAGCTCTTTACTATTTGGCTTCTCAAGCGCGACTCGCCAGATGTTAGACGTCGTCAGTTCATAGTGTACGTCCCTGAATATTCTAAATTCATCACATGCGGTCATTCGTTCGTACCACTTTGACTGTTCGTTCGTAAGAATGGCGCGCTTGCAGGTTTTCTTCCAAGAATATTTGCTTGTCTTTTCGAAGTCATGTAAGTGAGGGGCTAAGTTGTATTTATCAAGAATGTTCACAATGTCTGGTATAAATCCGATATGTGTCTTTGAGCTGTTGTTCCGGTATTGAGTTAGTCTGTGTAAGAGAACTTTCATTACAACATCTGAAGATTTCATTCTACATATAGAACCTAAGCAATTTAACTTTTGTTGATCGATGTAAGCCTCTATCGATGTATATCCTAGAAGACCTTTCACCATATCTGAGCGAGTTCTGGGCGGCAACGACTGCATATGTTTTAAACAAAAATGATGAGTTGCCTCCATGTGACGCATATCTGTCCGCGTGATGTTGTTCCAGACGTCACAGCTAAAAAACGCTTTGGGGAGAATTGTTGACGTGTAGAGTCGCGCTGCTGTGATTGGGTTGATGCCATATTTATGTATACAGTTCAGAATAAACAGTGTCCCTCTCGCCGATTGACGTATGTTTTCCGCGCTAGCCGGTGATTTGCGACTTGCACATTGTGTTACACCTAAGTGTTTGTATTCTGTGACAACTGGTAAGGTAACACCTCCGTATGAGATCCGAATGTTCTCTAGGTTCCTGCGTCTTTTCTGGTCATGTATAAGAACGGCACATTTTTTCGGATTATACTTATATCGCCATTTGTTTGCGTATTTAAAGCACAAATCCAGAAGTTCGTTAAGGCCCGTTTTGCTGAGTGATATTAGAACAATGTCATCGGCCTGTGTTGGTGCGCATAGTGAAATATTGTTCATTTTCAAACCACTTGGTGACTCAGAAAGTTTGTTTAAAAGTTCGTCCAAGAAAATGGTGTAGAGGAAAGGCGCACATATACTTCCTTGTCTGGTGCACTCCTGAATATTGAATGGTTCGGATAGATGACCGTATAATAACACTCGGCTTGAGGCACCGTGGAACATATCATGAAAAAGTCTTAGCGGTTTACCATGAATTCCAATGTTATGAAGTTTGTATACGACGCCGTCGATCCAGGTCATATCAAAGGCTTTCATGGCGTCCATGAAACACGTGTACGTGACGTCACCACGTTCCCGACTATAGTTGTCACTGCTTCCTGGTAGATCAGAGATACCATTTTACTAGACTTGCCCTTCTGTAAGCCATGTTGAAGGGGATTGAGTTTAGTATTAAAATTCAGCTTTTCAATTCGCGACAACATTATTTTTTCAAAAAGCTTAGAAATAACTGGTAACAGTGAAATTGCTCGATAATTGTCTGGATCATTAGTGCTTTTCCCGTGTCCTTTATGAAGTGTAATTGTCAGACTCTGCTTAAATTTAGTCGGTAATATTTCGCGATTTATGATTTCATCTGGTCGCAAAATGCACAGGTGGACATTAAATTAAATATAGTATGAAGGCACTTACCTCGCAAAATAAATCCTTTTTATTTAAAAAATGCCCACTAAACCGCCATTTTTATCCCAATGCAACATTTTCCTCGCTTAACTATCTTCGGATGCAGTGCCACGTCCTACCCCCTGTATACTGCATACATCGGTTGACTGTAATTATAAATCGTGCACAAAGTTACGTGCGAGTGCGACTTAAGTCAACCTCCGTTGCATAAAACTTTGATCAAAGCCAGTCAGTGAATGGCTCAACGTAAAAATCTCAGCCACGCGTGCGAGTCCTATAGTATTGTCAAATAACGGAAAACTTATCACAGGAGTCGCGGGCGTCCCTGACAAGTTTCCCGCGATATGCCATGCATAGGCCTTTGCTGCCTTCATAAACACATACATATGGAATGTTGTCCAACAATATTGACCTGGCACTTCATTAATTTTCGTAAAGGTCATCGAATAAACACGGGTATCAGCGAAAACACCGATATATTATTCCATTTACACCTCAGTGATGTGTGGAGATGCCGGACTACCGATCGTAACATTTACGAAAATTAACGTTTATGTTAATAACATAAATTCGTATTATTCGAGTTGTGTATGTAAACAATATCACGCGAGACCGAACCTACAGAATGCCTACTGTTATAATATTCCATATTTATGTGTTTGTGAAGGCAGCAAAAGCCTGTGCATGGCATATCGCGGGAAACTTGTCAGAATTATGCATACTGTCATAATATTCCTTTTATTATATACCCTTTTAGCTCAAAACAACTAAACAACACAATTTTAGTCATGAAAAAAGTAACGCGATAGTAAATTTATGAATGGCGCAGAAAATTTATGAATGGCGTAAAAATATCGTAACGGTTGTAAAACTGAGACGGAAATTTCCTTATTTGGAGTTCGTTATGTACCGGAAAATTACGACAACATAGTGTGGCGTAGTATATGACGTCACATAGAATACAAGAAGCTGCAAAATAAAGAATATGAAAAACGACATTGTCAAATACGGAATTACTAATCAGTCGAGTTGTATCAATTTTGCGGATCAACGCTGCACTATGCTAAAATCATTCATGGGTATATAATAAAAATAGATATAACAAAATGCTCTTCCTGATACTACAGGTTAATTTTTGTATTGTTATATGAATATGGATTTAATAAGTTAAAAACAAACTCAAAAAAAAAAGAGAGAAACTGCTGGAGTTGGTTAACTCTAAAGTGAACATTTCAGCGCAAACAGACCCAAACCTCGTCCTCCCCTGTCCAAAAAGCCATTTTACCACTTACACATTTGATTGAATTTAATCCCAAATATATTCAACCTCAGTTTTGATTGTCTTGATGACTCGCCGGAGTTTCAATGCGTTTTACCAAATTAAACTTTATGAATTAATATTTACTTTTATCTGAATTTGACTGATTTAGAAGACAAAACAATGTCATTTTGCTTTGTATTGTGTCCTATCGTAGAATATCAATCTCAAAAGCAATTATGACGCTTTCAGCTATTTTTCCTTAACATTTTATTTCTTGAAAAGTAATGTATCATCACACTTAATGTACATCATACTTAACACATTAACATTTTGAGTAGATTAATATTCAACAGATTTTTATAATCATCTCTTACCAATAAAATAGACCCGCATATTTTTCGACAAAAATAACAGCCACTCAATATTAACATCGTTGCCATAGATTGTAAACTTAATTGAAAATGTGGAAAATTTTGTGAATCTTTTGAAAGAGCATGTAAAAGTTTGATCTGACTCATCAACTAATACCATTAAAACATTGTCATTTGGGGCGCTTCACGGGAAAAGGTACCTTCGGATAGTTGACGTCAATCTTTGAAATGACGTCATAAATTTGAGCAGACGACATTAATTATTATGCATTTCGCGTTAAAAAATATCATTTTATTGTCAAAATGTGTAATAAAATTCCGTTTTGTTATGAAAAAATAAAAGATAGTTGTAAGTTTCTTCTTAATATAGTAACAACTAAAATGTCACAGAATATGTCCGAAGGTACCTTTTCCCGTGGCGCGCCCCATTTAAGAACTGAAAGAAACCAATCGAAATCTGTGCCCAAGATCATAAAACTAAATCTGGAGATCAGTCTCAAACCTCAAGCATCTGATTGGCTGAAATGGCGACCAGTCGCCATTTCAGCCAACAGATCCTTGAGATTTGAGACTGATCTCAAAGCTTAGTTTTATGATCTTGGGCCCAGCTTTGCAGAAAATAAGGACTTAACTAACAACTTTAGTTAATCATTTGATCATCTATCTCGGCGAGTAAACAATATTACTTTGCTGCCTGAACAAGCCAATGAAATGGTGCAGACGTAATGAGTCGGAACGTTGTGACATCCTAGAGAAAGAGATCAAATCTTGCTGTATACCCTTTTATCCAATCGCAAAACAGTTACCCACTGAATCAAGTTAATTGAGTGCTTTCAATGTCTGATTATTTTTAAACTTTCGTGACTTGTTTTGTTTTGACGGAACTAAAAGTTTGGCAAAACATGTTGACTTTTATGATTGGTCCAATATATCCTGTCTCTCGGGTATAAACGCTGCTGCTGGAAAAGACTGTATCAAAGCTCGAAGTATCGAACTGCAAAATGTAAGTAAATTATTATTATTATTACTATTATTAATTTTATTATTATTATTATTATTATTATTATTATTATTATTATTATTATTATTATTATTATTATTATTACTTTTTTTCTTTAAAGACAGTCTACCAAATAGTCGGCAAATAATCTCTAAATTTTTCAAAATCTTTATTTTGTATCTATTTCAATTGCTTGAACTTTCTCGATTTTAGTCAAAAAATATTACAGAGCTTTGCATGAACAAGATAAGAATGGTGAACATGACGCATTTATATGTTGGAGAATATTTTATAAACGTACGAGATAGAAAGATGCCTCGTTAAGTTTTCTTGTTATTTGGCGATGTTTTATTATTGTTTTCTGTGTTCTCGGCAAACTGAGCGAGTGGTTGGTACGATTCAAACCTAGCTTCAACCATGTGTTGAAATTTACTGTTACTGTTGCTTCTGACCGCTTGAAGGACGTTGCCCAAGCAATCCTAATTTTATTCTTTGTAAAATGCGTGCAATGTATAGATTGTTCAAATTGCTTTTCTTGGTTTGCGAGACTGTGATTTCCAAAATAGAAATTTTCATTGCTTGTTGTTTATCCTTCTTTCTGTTTAATTTTATCATAACGATAAAATAATAAATAACGTTATCATAACTTTTCCTATATTATTATTTTTCTTTGAACAGATAAAGGGATGCTGCTAAAAACGTTAATTGTGACGTTAGTTCTAAGTCAGGCGTTGACGTGGACGTCGGGCTTGGCCGTTGAAGACCGCGAAAAAAGAGCGTTAACGGCGGTAAGATTGCTTTAACTTTGATTTATAAATACTTGCATGTTCGAATGGATATGTTGGCATTTCTTTATGTCAACCAAATCACTCGCTGCGCACCTGACTTTGGGCAGCATACAACCATATATTATCTAATAAATTACTGTTTACCACATTATAAGTCCGTCCAGCTCTGAGAGCATCTTGAAGTTTCTACTTGCATACGTTTAAATAATTATTTTGCATTTAACGTGAATGTAACGCCCGACCTCAAGATTATAATACTGAGAATGGAAACCAGTCTCAAAACTCAAGCATCTGGCAGAAATGGCGACTGATCGCCATTTCAGCCAATCAGATGCTTGAGATTTTAGACTGGTCACCTGAATTAGTATTTTGATCTTGGACACAAATGCTTGGGATTTGAGACTGGTCTCCAATCTCAGTGCTATGATCTTGGGCCTTGTATACTCACAGGTCACCCAGGCTGTAGACTACGTGAGTGACGATGGGACTGCCACTACACACGAAGTTCTCATGCAGGACCAGGAAGTTCAAGTCAGCACTGGAGACGGAATAACGGCTGTCATTGACTACAAACAGGTACTTTATAATGTACTTCGAACGTTAGCTAGTTCATGCGGCCTTTTTTTTAATTTTGAAGCCACTTGAGATGTCTCAGATTGTTAATTACGTCACTGAAGACGGAAAGAGCACAAGTGACACGGTTACCGTTCGTGGCCAAGAAGTCCAGGTCACAACAAGCGACGGGATGACCGGTGTTATAGACTACAAGCAGGTAGCTCTTCTTCTATTAAAACGCATGGTCCAAAATAAAATTTATTATAACTAATTCCCTGAAATTTCTTCTGTTAGGTTAGATACCATCGGCCGATTTCAATCCTGGTGAGTTTAAAACCCAATACCTCTCAAGTTTTGCAATGGCTGATAAGATTATTTTACATTATTATTACTCGTTATAAAAGTCTTTCTTAAGACTGTTTAAATTTTGCGATGAAAAAGTGTCCCTTTGCAAGGCCTAAATAACAGCCCGTCGTAAAGATGCTTTCCAACAGTCATTCTTAAAAGCCGCCAGCATTATTAAATCGAAATCAAATCGAAAATTTATTGTAAAATAATTTGGATTGTTTTAAGTAAGAGTGTCGCTTACGCACAACCTAATGTCCCTCGATCCACCAATGCGAGTAAATTCCGACTCTGTATTCGGACTGAGGAAAGTTTGTTGTTATTAATACTCAAAGTGGTCGGCTATTAAAATGAAAAAAAAAGCGCCAATTAAAAATATAATAGGTTCACATTGTAAAAAGCGTCACTTATAATAGGTTCATATTGTATTCCTCACTGTTAACATAAAAATATAGACAAGTTCATACTAAACACATCTTAGCATTAAAATGCAAAATTAATGGTTCTTTGTTCTTAAAGGGAATGCTAACAATGCGACCAGCTGACGAGAAGGCATGCGTATCTATCCTACTGGGTGACCTTAAGGCTAAGTTACCTTCTCTGGCGGATGCCCAAACAACAATGCGTACAGAACAGGCTAAAGTAAGTGTCGACTAAACAAAAAAGGAATAATGTCGAGGCATTATTTTAAGAAAATCTTTTGATGGGAAAAGTTCGGCAGAGCTTCAGTATGGTATTAATGCAATATCCATCGGGATCTTTAGATCCAGCACGTACTGGATTCTTATGATCTCACTAGGTAGTACGCACAGACTGTGCACGCATTTAGATAGATACAAAAACTCAAGGTTTTAAGGTTCACGTTTCCTTAAAGCAAGTTCATACACTTGTTGAAGAAAATCCCGTTGACACTTGCGTATGTAAAAATGGAACAGAACAAATTTTTTAGGCGTAGCTGTCTAAGCTCACTTTTGACCTACTTTATTAACCAATGAAGTGTTGTAAATAACACTCTTATTATATTATTATGCAGCGGGTAAATTAAATAAACTATTTTGATTGGTAGCTATTTCCACCAGAGAGGCATCTAGCAGGGTGAAGAGGTATCTAGTGGGATTTTTAAACAATAAGTTTACACTGTTTGAAACGATTATTGCTGTGACGTTTAGATCTTTGCTATTCTCTTGTGTTGAAAGATGTTGAAATAAGGCACACTACAGTACTCGTCATTGGCTAGATTATTTGTCAACAACAATACAGTCACTCTTTTATATCAACCTATACAAAATGAAAGTGAAAGTAAGTGGAAATGGCTTAAAGAAAACGATGTTACACTTTCACTGTAAAGCTTAAAATTTAAGTAATAAAATCTGCGAGCTTGAATGATTGTAATACTCGTATTTGTGAGTTTTTAGTTAATGGAAATTTATCCCAGATCTTTCAGTAATTAAAATGTTTACCCGTCTCTTAAATCGGGCAGCTGTATATAATATGCTACGCGATATAAACAATGAGTTCGCTATGTAAGTCTTGAAGTCTTCACTAAATATATTTTATTCTTTCAGCAATTGATATATCATCTGATACATTATGTTTTAAGAATAAACACAAACAAAGCCTTTTACAATATGTTTCTTGTATAAAACTCATTCTTTATCGCGACTGAGGATTTTACAATGTGCTTACTTGTCTTAAATCTGGCAACTACGTGTAATATGTTACGTGAAAAAACTTCAAGTCCGCTATTAAAGCAACGGTTTTCAGTAGATGATTTGTATCAGATTGCAATTAAAGCATACAGCTTTCACAGAGTAGAAAGTCACAGAGTAGAAAATTGTGGTATACTCTAGAATTGTTTCATATTCCTAGGAAATTCTCTTCAAATTTTGAAGAAAACACTTATAACTCTTTATTAATGTTTATTGCTCAAAATAAGTCTTAAGATCTTTACTGAATTTCTTATTATCTTGGTAATTAATACACCCTCTACTAACTTGTTTTTTATGTTTAAGGTATTAATAAAGCAAAGACCTTTAAAATCCTTTTTCATAATTATTAGATTCACATTTATAAACAAAATTAAAATCTATTTATTTGTTCCTTAAGTTGTGTGGGATGCAATTTTACATTCAAATCTAAGTAATTTTAATAAAAAGTTACTGTGAAGGTTTCACAATGAAATTATTAAATTTACACGTAAATCAAGATGAAGTGAATAATACCAGCTACAAACTGCATCATTTCATATACAATCTACGCCGTTTATCTTTGTTAAAGATATTTCTTGTTTTAACAATCAGGTTCACAAAGAACAAGATGCTTTTACTAGGGTTATTGGCAGAGAGTTGTACTAGTAAGTTATCGACGAGGAAAATGTTCAAACAACAAATAAAAGCAGCAGTTGAACAAAAGCAAGATCAATAAACGAAAATATCCTGGAAATAAAATGTTATGCTCACAGGCATTACATGTACGTCACTTTCGCAGGTCCACCCGGTTTCTGTACGGACTTGTATTATTCCGGTATTCCTAGAGAATTGAATTATCGCCCTTTGATTACTATTATTTCATGTACAGATGGTAGCTCCGGTGGATCGCATCGAGCTTCAGCTTGATAAAGCGGGAACTACAGCCAGGGTGAGCCTCTCACCACTCTCGGCAAGGCTGTGCGGAGGACAGGCACCTATGGTCCTGACACCCATCCCGGGTAAGTTGATCATGTTGCTCCTTTCACTAAGCATGCGAAGTTATCCTGTGCAAAAGATTTTACAACTGAGAATGTGGGCCAGTCTAAAATCTAAATGATCTGATTGGATTATATGGAGATTTGTCGTTATTTCAGCCAATCTGATGCTTGAGATTTGATATTCGTCTCCAATCGAGAACCGAGATGCCCAAGATCAAAATAGAACCGAGATGCCCAAGATCAAAATCTCTGTTTGTCACCTTGTATAATTTTACCTTCTTTGAAAAATTTCTGTTATGAAAAAAAATATTCTAGTATAGCTGTTTTAATAATTTCCAAACGAATTTTTATGCAGATCATCAGTTATCATAGACCAGTTTGTAGCATATGTTACTTTTTAGTAGTTGCATCTAAACGAATGCACATGACACCAGCGACAGTCTAACCTCCAAGGACTACTGGAGGAATATTTTATCTGTTTATCGAATCTTTGCAGTTGGAGTAAAGCCTGTTGGATTGTGGTGGGGTTGGTGGCCGTGGCACTGGTGGCCAAGGCGCTGCCCATGGTGCTGGAAGTGGCCTTGTTTCTACTGGCCATGGTGGTTCTACTACTACAAATTCCTCATTATTATCGTGCCATGGTAGATTCGAGCCGCGGACTGTTGATCAACAACAACGACCGAGACCTTATATATGCACACCCTTTGCTTCTTCGTTTGCTGACCGTGTATCTATTGCCTTGAGTTCAGGAACTACATTTTTCACAAACACCAAAATCATTTAGTTGCTCTAAATGATTTTGGTGTTTGTGAAAAATGTAGTTCCTGTAATGACAAAATGAATGCTGTGTGTGTTAATATAGACAGTTACTGTTAATACTTTGTGCTTTACATGATACATTTAAACATTTTATCCGAAAGCGTGTGAAGTATAGTAACTGTTCTTTTTCGCATTTTTTACTGCGTAAGCAGTACTTTCATTTTTATTATACAAGTGCAAACACTAAAAAAGTATAAAAAGGTACATCTTTGCAGGACTTACATATACTTTCATCTCGAAACCTGCTTAATCTTTTTCTTTACAAGTATCCTTGTTTATTCTTATAACTTGTCTAATCATTCTTTGCTTCAATAGTGAAATATAATGGAATTTGTTAACAATTATGTTAACTCACGTCGAAACCAACAAAACGATATTTGATACTAGTGATACGTGTAATTTGCTCGTTTATATTGCCAACTGTTGTTAGATTTTGTTGAGATTTGATTAGTTAGTAAATTGCCATTACTAAGGTATTTTTCCTTTCTAATAGCATGAATATTTTTTTTTATAAATCTGCGCTTATTTTCTATTGCTTTCCTACTAAATAAAACGTATTTAAGCTTAACTTTGTTGTTCTCAAGAGTCTACATGTATTTATTGTTGGGAACGGGGTTGGGTGAGGCAAAGGTATCAAATCGATTTTATGCCGCCGTTTTAAGTTTTAACAAAAAAAATCAATCGGAAATCTCGGGCCATCTCAATTACTAAGAGGCTAAGACAGGTGAACTGCAAATCAAAGTGCTGCCACATTACACAACTACTGAGGTGTTGCCAAATATTAGATTTCTGACTTGTACAAGCGAACTTCCAAGAGATCATTAACTTTTACGAGACTTCTTGGTTTAACATTCTATTAGTGTTTTTACTGTGGAACAGTGTCGCATAACTGAAAGCCTTGAGACCAGTCTCGAAACTCCAGCAAGTGATGCATCAAGTGTTTTTTTTACTCAGTGGACTCAATTTCAATCAATAAGCCGAAAGCTTCTGGTCGTTATTTTCGAGCAGCCACCAACCACCATTTCGATCAGGCATAAGTTCGCTCAAAAATAGGTTATACATGTATCAATATCTTACAATTATGAATAGAACACTTTGCTAAGAATTTAAATAAGCGCATTTGCTTATCTGCGAAACACGCGAAAATAAAACCTATGTGAAATTAAGTTATTCCAAAAACATTGATTTTTTGAGCGAAATTGTAAGTGTCAAGGACATGTGTAGTACAAATCCTGATTTTATACTCTTTCTGATAATCTTAGCAAAATCACTTCTGTGTAAATCGAATGTTTTCAATCCAATATGAAATGTCTTCTTGACAGCCGACACATCATATCATATGAACACCAGCAGTTGATTTATCAAGTTTTGTAAAGAATAAATGCAAGATTGCAGTCCGACACAACCGTTATATGTCTCACTTTTACTGTCCTATGTACTACGACGGAGACCTTTTGCTGTATTATTTAAGAACCCGTTATTATTTTAACGGGTTACTGGGGTTTACGCGATGTGTACGATGTGTATCGTATTCCAGGAGCTTTAAATTGCAATTCCAAAGTTCTGATTAGATAGTATGCATTCTAAATATATTATTAATATTCTTTAAGTTAGAAAAGGGTGTTTATTAACACATAAATCACCATATTTTAATCAATTGATTTTGTTGTGCCAAACAGAAATGATCTCATAAACACTCCCAGAAGACCCAAAGATATCCAAGGTCAACATTTCCTTGTAAGTCTTCTGGCAGTATGAAAATGTGATCTCGGGAGCTGACCATAGATGAAAACTTCAAGACAAAATCTGATCACATGATCTTGCAGAACCCCTGATGGCCAGCACAATACACTTAACACCTGCTGTTGCTAGTTCAAAAGTTCAGGGAATCTATACCATCAGATTTACAATCAAACACTGAACTTCTTGTATACAATAAAGATGTTTATTCAAAATGATGTTGGTATACCTTCCCAGCATACCACATAAAATAAAACATTACAAAACAACAAAAATTATATTCTAGAATGATCCTATATATCACAATGATGTGTGGGAGAGGAATCTGAACACCGATATACTCACACTTGATATACATGTTTTCAAAACAATACAGAATCTGCAATGTTCAAACTCCAAACAGAGGTTACTTCCCCTTGTTGAAGGGGAATCTCCAAGCTTGGGAGTCTGCTTTATGAGATTTTCAAGTTTTACAATGGGTGATTTTTACTTGTATTCAAGGTAGAGAAAATGTATTTAGGCATCATATGGCAAATAAAAATGAAGATTCTCTGATGCTTGTTGACATAATTTAAATGAAAACCTATCTTGATTAACATTTCTTTAAACATACCAGTATCAATCTGCTGCATAAAACAAATACAAAGTCTCCCATGTCATTTAACCCTTTACTCTATCTTTTATCACATAGGTGACCAATGTAGATCCAGAATAGCCTTCACATATGCTTTGTCTTGAATCTTAAAGCGAATTGTTGTTCGTGATAGATATATGGCTAATCTGAATCAAACTGGGCTGAAAGTTATAAAGCTGCGATTGGAAACCAATCTCAAGTCTCAAGCATCTGATTTGCTTAAATGGCGACTGGTTGCCATTTCAGCCAATTAGATGCTCGAGATTTGAGACTGGTTTCTATGCTCAGTTTTATAACCTTGGGCACTGGTCACCAATGGAGTAAAGGATAAAGATTTGGCTATTAATTTTAACATTATCCTATAACTTGCAATGTTACTCTGAAGTACATACTCAAATGACATTAACAGACTTATGAATATTTCATACAGTATTAAACTGACCAGCACAAGTCCAATTCCATACTTTTACACAGTTAACCTTAACAAAAAATAAATGACAAATACCCTTTGACAAATGAACCATAATCAAATTTTCATACATTTTGTTCCAGACTTTTTGCAAAGCTCAAATTGTTATTTATAGCCACATGCAAAATTTTAACAGAAATTTTAGCACTGAAACCTATCTTTTCATTTGCTTGAATGTTTGGATTTGGTTCATCAAAGTGCAGAAAAAGATCAGGCATTGCAAAGGTGGCGTCCATAAGGTTCTACACAATGAAAGGCAGGTCAACAGTACAAAAGAAATACTGAAGTCAGTTGTTTAAACTTGCAAAAGCTTACAATTCCACCAATTCATCTCATATTTACTGCTTAATGGCAGTTTCCCTAAATGCTTCAATGTCATGATAAAACCATGCAATCTGGTTTACACTGTGCAACAAGACAGCTGTTAGGTTCATCTTGTAATGTCCTACACAATCAAGGTGATATTTCCCCATGATAGATCCAACTTTCTTCAACTACAGCTTTTACTTTCTTCTCATATTCTCTGCGATTCTCTTGATACAACTGTGCTGCCAAATTGTTTGCTGGACTGTTTGGATTTGGTTCATCCAATAATGACTGAACAAACAGAAAATTGTATTCATAAAAACTTGTTAACCCATTACTCTAAGTGATATAATTGTTATCTGATGGGTGACCAGAGTAAATTCAGATCATCATGCACTGTCTAATCAGAATCTATACTGTTCACTTTAAGATTTACGGATTTGTTGCCAATAAGCCAACAGTGTACATCCGAACATAATCGAGGTGCAGGCTGATCTGGAACTACTGTGGTCACCCACACGATAATAGACATATACCTGGACTGAAGGTTATAAACCTGAGATTGGAAACCAGTCTCAAATCTCAAGGATCTGATTGGCTGAAATGGCGACTGGTCGCCATTTCAGCCAATTAGATGCTTGAGATTTGAGACTGGTTTCCAATCTCAGGTTTATAACCTTGGGACCTGGTGTAAGTGGTAAATGAAAAATATAATGAACACAAATTCAAAACAAGGGGCCTGATAGTAGCCTGGGCCCCAAGATCATAAAACTGGTTGCAATTTCAGCCAATCAGATGCTTGAGATTTGAGACTTGTTTCCAATCTCAGTTTTATGATCTTGGGTGCAGTTATTCTACTGGATTGATTATAAATATGGTTATTTTCTAGGCAGTTATAATTATCTAGTGTATTAATGGTGGAGAAAACGCCTCACATTAGTGTACCAGTATAACTCCTTATTCTATTGGTTATTCTACTGCAGATGTTCAATGATGCCAAGTTCCAATAACTATGTAACTGTATTAATAAGTTCCAAAGGAAGTATATTACATATCAACATTATTGCTGTGGGGGATCAGTCTTATATAAAATGTCTGATGGATATGTTACACAACATGACAAAATAGGGCTTATTGCCTATGCAGTAATTATAGACCCTGATCAGCCTCTGATAATTCAGTCTGATCAGGTTCTACACTGTTTGCCTTCCATTCATCCAGAAACAGTATAGATTCTTACTGGATCAAGCGTACCCAAAGTTCGAACAGGGTGACCTACACTTATCACAATGTCAATTAACCCATTAACTCCAGCTATACGCCTTTGACCACATGCACGACCAGTTTAGATCCAGATGGGCTGCCGCATCTGTATCATAAGATCTGGATCTACAATATTTGCCTCTTGGTCAGAAATAACTTGATGAATCTAAAAGCAAACACTTTAGATCCTGATCAGATGGCACAGATAAGATGCTGATCTGAAACTGAACAGTTTAGATCCTGATCAGACAGCATGGACACGCCAGCTGATCTGTATATAAACTGTTCATGCATGCAATAAAAGCAATTCTACAGAGCACAGGGTTAAACATTATTTTGTCCAATTATAAAGGTAGTAAGTGTGCAACCTTGATTGAATTTTTAAAAGCTGGACTTGTTGATCAGTACAAGGGAGATAAAATCGACATATTCAGGGATATATAATTTAAATTAGTTTTAAAAAGAAAATGTTACTCCATTTTCTAAAAATGTATTTTTAGAATGAAAAACAAAAACAACAATCTATTATCTTTCTTAAGACCAAATTGCTTGAACTCTATCAGTTCTGTTACAGTATCAGATTTCAATGTTCTTAGTGTTTTTTATTTAAAAGCACTTCGATGAGAAATAAATTAATAAACTGTTCAAAACTAAGTATCATGTAACTAATGAACAATCTTGTTACATAGACTGATGCTGGAATCACAAAGAAATGCGACAGAAAAAGGCGATTAAACACACATGTTCTCCTAATTCTATATAAAAATACATCCCACATTCCAAGTCTTGCTTTTTCTATTGTTTTTTTTTCTTTTTTAATGATGAAATCTGAATCACAAAACATTAACATTAATTTATATTCATGACATAATATCTTAAAAACACAAGGTATTATAATCCTGTCTGAAATACAAGTACAATTTGTGATCACAAAATTCTCCCCAGATCTTTCAAAGATGAAAGACGTCTTAGTTTTAAAAAGTTTTCACCCATCACAAAACAATCATCTAAAACAAAGGTTATGTGTTATGTATTTTCAGCCAATGCTATGCATTTTCATCGTCGTCATCATCATCATCGTTCCAGCTTTCTTGAACTATTGCAGCCACTTTTTTCTCATATTCTCGACGATTTTCACGATATAATTGGGCCGCCTCATTGTTCGCAGGACTATTTGGATTTGGGTCATGTAGAAGAGACTAGAAAAAGAAAAAATGTCAGTCATTAGTTGTTGACCATGTAAAGTGAAGAAAAATTTCAAACTTTTAAGTCTTCATTTCAGACAGTATACAACTTTTGTCAAATCTCTATGGTCTGCTTCTTGGTCCCAAATAACGCACTGAATAAAAAAATGAACAATGCAGATCTTGATCAGATGGCACTGATGTGCTGACTGATCTGGATCAACACTGTTGCACACTGGATAACAGCTATATCCCAAGGAATAAAAGGGCTAATTTCCAACAGAATTATCAGCACGTTTCTTCCAAAAAATTTTTCTTCCAAAATGTTATCAATAAAAATATATAAATTACTCAGTTCCCAATCATATCTGAAAAATGTGAATAGATTGTCTACATTATAATAATATTTTAATAATTAATAATTATTACAAGTAACTGTCCGAAGAAAACAATCAATACCAGTAAATCACACCAACAACATGTCAGTAAACTAAACTTAATTGTACAATGACAACTGGGGTAAACTGGTATGATGATGATGGTGATGACTTCATGAAAACAAAGTTTGCAAATACAAACTGCATTGCAGAGTGACATTAACACAGCAGCAGTCTGAACAAGTTTTCTTGACAAATCTGAACAACTATTGATTATTGTCATTTCTTCAACCAATACCTACACTATGATGTATGTTACAGTTAACATTTGATGGCAAACCTTGGCATAATATCCAATTAATGGATGCTTTAATATCATTCACTGCAAGTTGTGGACCAGCAAAATAAAAACTTTCATTGGAAAGGGGGAACATCCTTCACATTAAGCTAAATTTTGTTTGTTTGTTTGGGGTTTAACGCCTGGTTTCAACACTTTTCTGGGTTATATCCCGGCGGTCAGTCCACCTAACCGATGTTCCTGGGTCTCTAACCAGTACTAACCAATTTCTCCGCAAGCGACTGACTGCTTCCTCACTTGAATCAGAGGTGAGGGTCACATTAAGCTAAAATGATAAATCTTATGATATGAGAAGAATAATAATGGCAATCTGATTAAAATCATCTCCTGAAAACCGCTACACTATCAGGATCTGATGACAAGTAACTAAAACACATGTTTATCATTAACCCTTTGAACCAATCAGATTGTCACCTACAAAATCGCAAAAGTGAAAGTAAACATAGTATTTTAAACCATGGAAAGTGTTGACGGCCTGCGTAAGAAGATATATGTGTTATAGAGTATTGCATTCATTTCTAATGTAATGTCATCTTCAGATAATTTTGCGAGCATTATAAATCATGCTTCCTGTGTTGACAATTTCTAACAAGATGGGTGTTCAGTTGAACACTTGTGTCGCCCTCTGGTGCTATGTCGGAATAAAAATGCAAGTACAAAAAGGGGCATAACTCCATCAAATGTGATGTTGACCTAAAGAATTTGGCATCATCATGAGCGTGTTGTCATCAGCAATATAATTTGAAAGTTTGATGCAAAAATATTAAGAAATGACAAAGTTATAACCAACGTTAAGTTTTTGTATTAAAATCCAAGTACAAAAGGGGGCATAACTCCATCAAATGTGACCTTGACCTTGAGAATTTGGCATCATCTCGAGTGTGTTGTCATCAGCAATATAATTTGAAAGTTTGATGAAAAAAGATTAAGAAATGACAAAGTTATAGCCAACGTTAAGTTTTCGTGTAAAAATTCAAGTACAAAAGGAGGCATAACTCCATCAAATGTGACCTTGGCATCATCTCGAGCGTGTTGTCATCAGCAATATAATTTGAAAGTATGATGAAAAAATATTAAGAAATGACAAAGTTATAGCCAATGTTAAGTTTTTGTATCTAAGTCCAAGTAGAAAAAGGGGCATAACTCCATCAAATGTGATACTGACCTTGAGAATTTGGCATCATCTTGAGCGTGTTGTCATAAGCAATATAATTGGAAGGTTTGATAAAGAAATATTAAGAAATGGCAAAGTTTTAGACAACGTTAAGTTTTTGTGACGGACCGACGGACCACAGGACAAAGCGGTCCCTATGTATAGCCATTTCTTCGAAAGGGCGACACAAAAATATTAATCAGGGAAAACTGCTATCGCTTATGCGCGTTGTCTGCGGGCTGTCATCAGATCTAACATTTTGTTAGATCTGACTTTAGTGAGATTGATAATAATGGGTAACAATGTAGATAATTATGGTGAATATACATCCCAAGTTTCATGTTGATATCTTGGGTAGTTTCAAAGTTAGGGAACAAGTAAATGCAAAATCTAAGAAAGAAAATTTACTTACACTTAAACTTAGAGGACATACAAACAAGGACAACTCTATAAGCCTCCCACATAGTGGGAGCATAAAAACAATCATACATAAACCTATACCTGTATTGAAGTTAAAATGGCAGATACATCATATGTTGGACTCCATCTATTTTGTAAAATATCTAAACATATACTTCCATCCGCATAAACTGAAATGGAAAGCATTGTCATGGTTGTTTTCTATTGTTAATCCTTGGCCTAAAACAAGTAGTTCAAAATAACATTTTTGTTTAGAGAAAAGACAATATTTTATCTCCATCTGCTTTATAGTAGGGAAAAGTAAATGTTTAAGCACATGTACAATAAAACAAACATTGAAATTTTAAATCTGACTGAAAACTGAATGTATCAATCAGCTACATACCATTTGGATGAAACATTTTAGATACAAATCGCACTGTAGGAGGTTTATTAGGATATTCTTCTGTGAACTCTATCGTTAATTTGAATGTCCCATCTTCAAAAGGAGTATCATGAGGACTGAAACAGACAAAAAACATGACACAATAATCCCAACATGATTTCCATGCATAAACTATTTGCATTCACAGGACATTACAGGTTGAAAAAGTCTTTGATGTAAATGTATTCAAATTCGTCGAGATTTTAGCAATCTAGGAGCAATTTTAGCATTATTTTTTTAAATCATTTTTTCCCTATTTACATGTAGTATTTTTAAACCTGTATTTCTATATTACAACATTTCAACACAGAGTGCATCACTGATGAATGCAATTGTAGGATTACAGTCAAATAGGCCACAAGTCAAATAGGCCACAAAAAGGTCAAATAGGATACACTCTATTTCGAAAAAAGTCACAAAAATATGCCACATATTTATTTTATTTTATATATCTTTTTTAAATCATAGTGATCGTAGGTTCTAAGTAGGGGTGTCACTATGAAGTGTACAACGATATACTGCAATATGCGAACAATGTATTGCGATACATACCATGATATATTGCTTAATGAACAGGAAGTATGGCTGCATATTAGTTCTGGCTTTTTTTATCAATGTCCTTAGTCTACACAAGTCACTTGGTCTACACTAGCAGAGAATACAATATCAATGCAGTTGCAACATAAGCTGTGTATATTGCATGGTCCAACATGGACCTTGGATTAAAAATTTCATTATTTATTTTATAACACCTTTGATTGCATTATGCCTACTGCACAGTAAATGGATTAATTGTGTTAGCATGTGGACCAAAAAATAAAGTTGCAGATAATCTATTGATTTTGATGTTTTTCTAAACTTTGAACATAAAATTTTCAGAAAAATTACAGGAAAAGACAATCTGATTAAAATCATCTCCTGAAAACCGCTACGCTATCAGGATCTGACGACGAGTAACTTAAACGTGCTTTTATTACTAACCGATTGAACCAATCAGGTTGTCGCCTACAAAATCGCAAAAGAGAAAGAAAACTTAGTATTTTAAACCATGGAAAGTGTTTACAGCCTGCTTAAGACGTATTTAACTGAAGATATATGTGTTTATGTAGTATTACATTAATTGTAATGTAATGACATCTTCAGATCATTTTGCGAACGTTATAGATCATGCTTCCTGTGTTGACAATTTCTAACAAGAGGGCCATGATGGCCCTATATTGCTCACCTGAGTACAAAAGTACTCTCTGCTTGTGGTTTCAGACAAGAAGATTTTTAAAGTTTTGCCTATACAATCTATGTAAAATGAAGTGACCCCTGGGGCGGGGCCAATTTTGACCCCAGGAAAATAATTTGAACAATCTTTGTAGAGTTCCAATAGAGGATGCTAAATGCCAAATATCTAAGCTCTAGGCCTTGTGGTTTCAGACAAGAAGATTTTTAAAATTTTGCCTATGTAAGTCTATATAAAATGAAGTGACCCCTGGGGCGGGGCCAATTTTGACCCCAGGCAAATCATTTGAACAATCTTTGTAGAGTTCCACTAGATAGTGCTAAATGCCAAATATCTAAGCTCTAGGCCTTGTGGTTTCAGACAAGAAGATTTTTAAAGTATTTCCTATATAAGTCTATGCAAAATGAAGTGACCCCTGGGGTGGGGCCAATTTTGACCCCAGGGAAATAATTTGAACCATCTTTGTAGAGTTCCACTAGAGGATGCTAAATGCCAAATATCTAAGCCGTAGGCCTTGTGGTTTCAGACAAGAAGATTTTTAAAGTTTTTCCTATACAAGTCTTTATAAAATGAAGTGACCCCTGGGGCGGGGCCAATTTAGACCGCTTGGAAATAATTTGAACAATCTTTGTAGAGTTCCACTAGAGGATGCTAAATGCCAAATATCTAAACTCTAGGCCTTGTGGTTTCAGACAAGAAGATTTTTAAAGTTTTACCTATATAAGTCTATGTAAAATGAAGTGACCCCTGGGGCTGGGCCAATTTTGACCCCAGGGAAATAATTTGAACAATCATTGTAGAGTTCCACTAGAGGATGCTAAATGCCAAATATCTAAGCTCTAGGCCTTGTGGTTTCAGACAAGAAGATTTTTAAAGTTTTTCCTATACAAGTCTTTATAAAATGAAGTGACCCCTGGGGCGGGGCCAATTTAGACCCCTGGGGAATAATTTGAACAATCTTTGTAGAGTTCCACTAGAGGATGCTAAATGCCAAATATCTAAGCTCTAGGCCTTGTGGTTTCAGACAAGAAGATTTTTAAAGTTTTTCCTATATAAGTCTATGCAAAATGAAGTGACCCCTGGGGCGGGGCCAATTTTGACCCCAGGGAAATAATTTGAACAATCTTTGTAGAGTTCCACTAGAGGTTTCAAAATGCCAAATATCTAAGCTCTAGGCCTTGTGGTTTCAGACAAGAAGATTTTTAAAGTTTTTCCTATATAAGTCTATGCAAAATGAAGTGACCCCTGGGGCGGGGCCAATTTTGACCCCAGGGGAATAATTTGAAAAATCTTTGTAGAGTTCCACTAGAGGATGCTAAATGCCAAATATCTAAGCTCTAGGCCTTGTGGTTTCAGACAAGAAGATTTTTAAAGTTTTGCCTATATAAGTCTATGTAAAATGAAGTGACCCCTGGGGCGGGGCCAATTTTGACCCCAGGGAAATAATTTGAACAAACTTTGTAGAGTTCCACTAGAGGATGCTAAATGCCAAATATCTAAGCTCTAGGCCTTGTGGTTTCAGACAAGAAGATTTTTAAAGTTTTTCCTTTTGGTTGCCATGGCAACCAGAGTTCTGCATGGAATTGATTTCTTTGAACAACTTTGGAAGAGCTTCATGCAAGGAACATCCGTGGCAAGTTTCGTCAAAATTGGCCAAGCCGTTTCAGAGAAGAAGTCGTTTGAAGAAAAAGTTGACGACGGACGGACGGACGCACGGACATCAGGCGATCACAAAAGCTCACCACGAGCACTTCGTGCTCAGGTGAGCTAAAAATAGTATTGGGGAAAACCGCTATAGCTTATGTATGGTGTCTGCGGGCCGTCATCAGATCTAACAGTTTGTTAGATCTGACTTTAGTGAGATTGAGGAAAAGATAACTTTTTTCCAAATTTTTTGTATTTTAGCCTTGTAATTAAATGAGGTGTGTTGGGGACGGATGTTACCAGTGCACAGAAAACCAGCTGTTTTGAATCCATATATACTTTTACATAAACTTTTGGGGGTTTATTTTCATGCCTAGCCATATATTTATCAGAAAAAGTATACAGGATTTACAGAAAATACTCTTCTGACACTAAAAAATATTAAATTATTCAATTTTGTGAAATCCGCCAACAATTTATAGATGATTTTTTTTAATTTAGCCTATGATTGATTGTTTTTTTTATTTAAAAACCCTTCAACAACCAAGCAATAGAAACAAAGATAAAGGAACAACAATAGATTTTTTGAATTTGTTAAGTATAAGTTAACAGGGTATGAACCAAGAATATATTAGTTAGGGGGACCGACGTTACATATTACAGTATTGAGGTTACAGGCTGCACTCATTCATATTATTTAATTAAGTATATATTTTCTCAGTTCACAAGATTATCAACTGTGAAATCATGTAACACCATCATGATGTAAAACAACCTGTCAATTAGTAAAATGTCTGGTGGTAAGAGATCAAATAGCTCGTGGACGCTAATATCAGTAGAAACTTCTGAGTTTTCAACATGGCAGCATGTCAGAACTAACTTTATCACAAAGTTTAATAATAATACTTTCTTTAAACACGTCTAGGTGACCAATGGTTAGTTTAAACTGAGACTTTTGCCTAGACTGTGTGTACAACATTCAATGCAGAGACAAGCAGCCACCTTCATCGGTTATTCTGTATTCTCCCAGGAAATTTTGAAGGGTTTAACTGGACATGTTTGGAATTTGTGTGCACAAAACATGTGTTGTGCAACATATTATATTGCTATATACTTACATCTATGTATAGTTAAATGCTTCAGGTAGGTTTTGAGGAAGGGTAGGCGTTGGGGCTTAAACAAGGACACTTGCTTAAAAAGGACACTACTAGTAAAAGTACGAAGCACTGAAGTGAGTGATTCTCATATGTCTCTGCTGAACTTTTGTTTTTGTTTGACCAAGATGAAATGTAGGTATTGTCATCCCTGGAAATTTAACGCAGTAAATCACAAAACTTAAAAGGAAAACTGAAAAAAAGTTTTAAATAATTGAAAAGTTGTAGATTTAACATTAAGTCTCACAATAGGCATCAGAAGGCTTAAATTGCACTTCATCTGTAAGTTACCAATCTGAAAGTTAAATTTGAAAGGAAATGTTTATGGCAACACTGTTTAAAAGGAAGCATAAAAAAGTTATAAAATGAAAAAAATATTTCTGAGTTAAAAAAAAGGTGAAATAGACATATCAGACATAGCTATCATCTTTTTTCTGTTCACATTTTAACAGCATCTGATTTTAAGTGCATTTAATGCATCTTCACTAATTTACATTATTATCCTTATATGGAATTTGATTTACTTTTTGGCATGAATATTACAGCTTTAAACCCTCCCATCAATTTTGTATCCAGCCAATCACTGTTCAGTTCTGTACATTATGCTAATTAGGTAAAGGACCTTGTGTTTTATGACCTTGTTGCATAATCTTATTAGCAAGGCACAGGTCTCATCAGCAGGGGGTGTGATTTATGTCCTTTTGAAGATGAGTTTGTATGATTGAAGATGTGCTAATTGAGGGTGGTCATGTTGTTTTAAGCTACTGACTAGGGATTTAATATGCTAATTAATGGTCTTAAATAAATGCAGTTTTAATAGACAGGTTTATTTTACTTTGGCAACTTAAATGTGCTCTGAAATGAAATATAAACTAGTCCTAGGAATGTTGAAACTCATTAAAATATAGTTTTACTGATTTTAGATTGGTTATCAGGAAGAAATTAGCTTAAAATTACAGAAATTCAGGAAAACATCATGAAACCATGTATTTTACTTTAACAGAACATTTCATTATTTTTGTAACGTCCGTCCCCCTACCATTAATCAAGTACATTTGATGAAGTTCACTCAAAATAGTGTTATATTTCTGTTTAATATTTTTCATTTGTTGTAAAATGTAAAAGGAAAGTATTTTGGTGCAGAAAACAAGCAATATTTTGAAAAATAAGTTTATATAATTAATTTTCATCCCAAGTTACCAGAGAAATTGTATTCCTTAGAAATTCCGTACATACAAACATGTCACACATCTGTATATGGAATTTTTGCATAGAATTTGTAGGAAAAGGCTCAGTCATTAAAATAACAACAAAACAAAATTGAATTTCTACCAAAACAGGATTGATTAATGAGCTTGAAAGAACATGTATTAAAGGGGACAGACGTTACAGGGACGGACGTTACATTTACTTTTACATAAAGTGTTGTAATTTTTTACTGCCTTGACTAAGAGATGTTAACTTTTATTTTTCTAATATCTGCCATCTGTGAGCTTGATAAGTGGGTATTTTTATATAACTGTAATCATTTTCTTTAAAGATACTGCCGGGGGACGGACGTTACCATTTTTTACGGACAAACCGATTCAACATACTGAAATGGTTGACAGCAAAACTGTATGCTCTTAACTATAGAAATATGGCTATTTTCCCATTAAGTGAACATAATGAAATGAATTAAGCAGGAGGAAAAGCTTTTTATATTACTTTCAATGATATTTTGAAGGCCAGAAAGTTTAAACATTTTTTTGGTGAAGCCATCTTACAAGGCACTGTAATGACTTTTTCTGAAATTGTGAGTTAATTAGTCAACATAGAACTATGAATTATACATCAAAATAACCGCAACTAAATTGCCTAAAAGGCAATACAAAAGAAGACTGACTAAAAACTGACAGAATTAAATCACAGATCTGTTAGAATAGTGAAAGCCAAATATGCATTGAACGTCAATTGATGAAATTTGATTATTAAATAAACTCAAAATATGCAAGGTATTATGAACTTACTACAGTGATCAACTTCATTTCAGTAAACCCAGAGCTGAAAACTTCAAAATTCAACTTTTATTCAAATAATTTTGATTATCTTGACAAAAGTGCTTTTATTTATGATATTAATATATTTATTACTTGTTTTGACAATAACTTCTAGTTAACAACATATCTTTTGCAGAACCACAATATCAAATTAGGTGACAACAGGGCTCTGCCTTCTGGGCGATTCGATGACATCGTCGCCTTAACTTTCCAAACTTCGCCCTAACAAAAATCATAAAAATAATATTTTGTTCGATGACATTCGATCTGTTCACTATGCTCCACCCGATTTACTAAATGCCCGCCTTTTAGACCAATAAAAACACGAGCGCGCACAGTGATTCGCCGATCGCCGATATGCTGTATTAACTTTTGTCCAATGGCAGCATCAACAAAACTGTCAAGTCTGTCAGTGTTCAAATAACCAATTAACCCCAATCAGCATGATTCCCTCTTGTCTCATAATTGATTGTTTGTACAAGGATTACCAGTTAAAACTAGACATTCTTTTGTGTAAGCAGTCGTCTGACAGGTCATCCTTTGTCTTTCAATTAACAAAGCAAACAACTGAAAAGCTGTAAAAAGTTGATTTCAACATTCACAGTTTTAGGCTATCAGCTAACTGATTAAAGTTACATTAATAAATAATTGAAAATCTTGCAAAAATCAGCAAAAAAATACGCGCAATAAAATAAAGGGAGGTAATAAACAGAAACTATATGTTGCCATTTTATACAAGGACACAGTTAATTTAAGTCCTGACGAGAAAATTTTGTTAAAACATCAACGCAGCAATTGTTCTTAGGCAATATTTTAATTTTTATTTCAAACATCCTCCAAAATATTTTCTTTTAAATGTATTACTGATATCAGGACTTTTCATGCTTACATAACTGAGGCCTATAAAACTTAAAAGGCCTCTTCCCAATCCAAAAATATAGTATTTTTCCCAATTGTGGCAAAAACTCTCCCCAAAATGCTAGGTTTCATGTCCAACAAGCAAATTCGTTGAATTTATATCCCCCGCCGAATACTGGTTGTTACTAACATAACAGCTGAAGACATAGGGCTTTATTTCGATATTTATCATGGATGTCAAAAAAGGTGAAAAAAAAACTTCAGATATAAAAAAAAACAGAATATAAAAATAAGACTAAAAGTCTTCAAAGTGTTGAAATGAAGAATGCAGTAGTAAAAATATAGCGCTTTATTTAATATAAATCCATGCAGAAGTTGCATAGAAGTGGCATGGAAACGAATACTAATCTATATGCATAGTGCATAACTTATCAAAGGGCCATAACTGTGTTAAACGGTCAGACCAGAACAAGACAAAAATATGGGCATCTTGTCTTGGTATTGATGGTTTCCATAGATTCCTGCCGAGAAATAGCAAGGAAATAAATACTGCTCTACATGCAAAATGCATAATTTATCAAAGGGCCATAACTCTGTGTTAAAGGATCTGACTGAAACAAGATGACAATATGCGCCTCTCCTTTTTGTATTGATGGTTCCCAGAAAGTTTCATTAAAATCCACCCAGTAGTTGCAGAGAAATAGTGCGGAAACAAATTCTGCTCTATATGCATAATACATTAGTTATCAAAGGGCAATAACTCTGTGTTAAATAGTCTGACCGGAACAAGATGACAAAATGTGCATCTCATCTCAGTATTGATGTTTCCCAGAAAGTTTCATTTCAATCCATCAAGAACTTGCAAAGAAATAGAGCGGAAACAAATACTTCTCTATATGCATCATACATAAGTTATCAAAGGGCAATAACTCTGTGTTACAGTCCAACTGGAACAAGATAACAATATACACATCTGTTATGGTTCTCAGAAAGATTAAATGAAATCCATCCAGTAGTTGCAGAGAAATAGGGGAAATGAATACTGCTCTATAATATGCATAATGCATTAGTTATCAAAGGGCCATAACCCTGTGTTAAATAGTCTGACGGGAACAAGAGGGTGATATGAGCATTTCCTCTTGGTATAGATGGTTTCTAGAAAGTGGTTCATTGAAATCCATCCAAAAGTTGCACGGAAACAAATACTGCTCTATATGCATAATGCATATGTTATCAAAGAGCCATAACTCTGTGATAAACAGTCTGACCGGAACAAGACAATGATATGTGCAGCTCTTCTTGGTATTGATGATTTCAAGAAAGTTTCATTGAATTCCATTCAGTAGTTGCAGAGAAATAGCTGGGAAATGAATACTGCTCTATATGCATAATGCATAAGTTATCAAAGAGCCATAACTCTGTGTTTAACGGTCTGACCAGAACAAGACGATGATATGCGCATCTCCTCTTGGTATTGATGGTTCTCAGAAAGATTTATTGAAATCCATCCAGTAGTTGCAGAGAAATAGCGCAGAAATGAATACTACTCTATATGCATAAAACATAAGTTATCAAAGGGCAATAACTCTGTGTTAAACAGTCTGACTGGAACAAGACGATGACATGCGCATCTCTTCTTGGTATTGATGGTTTTCAGAAAGTTTCATTGAAATACATTCAGTAGTTGCAGAGAAATAGCAAGGAAATGAATACTGCTCTATATGCATAATGCATAAGTTATCAAAGGGCCGTAACTCTGTGTTCAACAGTCTGACTGGAACAAGACGACAACATGCGCATCTCCTCTCGGTATTGATGGTTCTCAGAAAGATTCATTGAAATCCATCTGGTAGTTGCAGAGAAATGGCACGGAAATGAATACTGCACTATATGCATAATGCATAAGTTATCAAAGGGCAATAACCCTGTGTTAAATAGTCTGATGTCAACAAGACGACGATATGCGCATCTCCTCTTGGTAAAGATGGTTTTCAGCAAGTTTCATTGAAATCCATACGGTAGTTGCAGAGAAATAGCGCGGAAACAAACACTGCTCTATATACATAATGCATAGTTTATCAAAGGGCCATAACTCTGTGTTAAATGGTCTGACCGGAACAAGACGACGATATGCGCATCTCCTCTTGGTACTGATGGTTGCCACCAAGTTTCGTTGAAATCCATCCAGTGGTTGCAGAGAAATAGCGCGGAAACAAAATTCGGACGGACAGCGTGACGGACTGACAACGCCAAAACAATATCCCCCTCCCGATTTCATCGGCGGGGGATAAAAATGGTTAAAACTCCTCTTAGGTGTGTTTGAAAATTGAAGTCTGAAAAGTACAAAGCTTAAAAAATTAGATTTAAGTTAAGAATACCTATTGTATTACTTAATCAATTTTGAAAACAAGAACCCATCTTTCAATAAATTTTGTTTTCCCAAAATAAACAATTATTGTGCATAAACTTCCCATTTGGAAAGGCTAGGGCCTCTTCCCAATTTTCTGATGAAAAGCCCTGGATATATGTATAAGGTGGTCTATGATGATTAGTGTTGAACTAGATTAACTATATACCTTGTTATTCTATTCTCCTGCAACATCTGGGTTTACAAAATCTTTTTTTGATAACCTAAAGATATATATATATATATATATATATATATATATTAAATCTACGCAAATAATTAAAGAATTCAGGAATACATGAATTGATTAAGAATAGAACTGAACAGCATCAGCTAGAGATTTTTTAACAAGTATATCATTTGTTTATAAACACAATGTAGTTTATCATGACATGATGCTATTCAGTTTATATCAGCATTAAAATTTTATAAAATAAACTTGCTCCACGCTATTAAATGTGTATAAGTTTTATTTGCTGCTGCTGCAAATGACTAACTTGAATATCAGTACTGTTTAAATCAACATGCTTGTATACTTTAAAGCGGCATGGAAGTCGCCGCGACTCACTTCTCCCTAAATTTTTAGCCTAGGCAGAGCCCTGGACAACATTTAAATTGAGTTATTGCAACCTTTAAAAATTGTGATAGATGAATATTATTGCAGGTTATAACCTCCTTCATGCATACGATTTGCACCAGAGACACAAACAAGATGTTTTTATTTAGCATTAGTTCTGATATTTTATGATTTTATGCTGAAGTGTTAATCATTTTTACACACTGTAAATCCTACTCAAACTTAATTGTTAATTGTTTAACACCCTTTATACATGGAATAACACATTCTAAACATTCACTAACATCTAAACATTTCTTATAAGTTAATAACATCAACTAAAAAATAAAAAAAAACAACCTGTTTTTCTTATAACTGTAAAAAATGTGTGGCCTATACAGCTTGGAAAATAAATGTTTGACTTTTTCTGTGGCCCATTTGATGTTTTTGTGGCTAAGACGACTTGGAAAATATAATGTGTGGCCTATTTGACTTTTTTCTGTCGCTCATTTGACCTTTTTGTGGCCTATTTGACTTGTGACCTATTTGACTTGATACCCAATTGTATAACCTATCAAACAGACACCAGAAATCCACCTCACAGTCGATAAAATTTTGCCAAACGTGAATGTATAAAACATTGTTGAATGAGGTCTATCTTAACATAAAGGACATGCATAAGTTAATTGATTTATCATTCGTCAGAGCCGAGTTTGTTAGAATTTGAAAAAAAGTTTATGCTGTATGTTTAAGATTTTGTATTAAAAGTAAAAAAAGTATTATTAAATATAGGGATTTCAATAGATGCAGATTCTTGCATTATGATGCAAGCATTTTAGATTTTTCCACATTTGACCCCACCTGATTCTAAGCTTGGGGTCATTTTGATGCCCGAGAATTTAGGAAAAGTGATCAAATTTTGCAAGAATAAAGATAAATATTGTGTCTATTGCATTTTAATTATGAAGTTAATACCTATTTGAGCCCTGAACATATATTAAAATGAAGTTAAAGCACTTTTATTAGTAGTTAAGCTCAATGAACTTAAAGATATGACTGCAACTTTTTTATTATAACCCTTAGAAAATCTCAACAGGGGTCAAACGACCCCTGGTTTTTGAAGCTTTTGAAATCCCTGAAACATGTATAATTGAATTAAGTTGTTTATACTGATACAGCTGATCTTTCTAGACTTCAATGACCATTTCGAAATTAGTGTCTAAACAACAGAAGTCGGTATTTCCATACAATCGGTCAGAGGGGTACATGTATGTATAACAACATAGCAGCTATGCGTAAAATTGATAAAATTTTTAAAATATTTATTGACTTCAACAAACATTTCAGTAGACAGTTACTGCATATGCTAAAGTATACTAAGTGACAACTAAATATATTTCATTTTATGTTACTTTATCAGTTTTCTTAGTTAAAAATTGGATAGCAGCATTAGCTTCGTCCGTAAAGGTGTATAAAGAATGAAAAAAAAAACATCATTTGAGAGCCATCATGAGATAATTTTTATGGTATGTTACAATTAATTGCTAAATAAAATAAAATATTTTAAAACTTTTGGCTGATTTTAATGTTATTCATTGTAAAACATGTTTTTTCTCAATACGCTCTATACACAGCCATTATGGGCAACCCCCCTGACAAAATTACGATCTGTACCAGCAAACGAGATAAAGAGGTCGTTTCGAAATCGAGAATTAATCACACATTATGACCACAATTTTCTGTCAATAATTAAAAATGCAGGACATGTACATTTTAAGAACCCTGGGCAAGTTAGTTTGTAAGGTCACACAACCTTGCGGTGAGTGACACTCAAAATACTCTCCGGGACCTGAACTTAGAACTAATAAAAGATGACATGCTAACTGCTTTTCAATTTCAATAGAGAAAATGTAAATAATTATTACTCATTACCCAAAAATAACTGCATTCCATAACATTATATTGTTGTCTGTAGGAGCACCACTAACACCAGCTGGTGGATCTTCTTGCAATCTGCAAGAAAAAAAACAATGACATAAATGATTTACCTATTTTCCTTTTATAAAAGAACAAAGGAAATCGTTGCAGATATTAAGGTTTTGCGTATGTTTTCATAACTGGCAGCCATTTTCCTTGTTTTGATGCATAGGACACAATAAAACTGACCTTTTGAAATCTCGCATTAATCTTCTGCGTGCTGGTGTTGACATGATACAATAAAACGAAATCAGTTATTCGAAAATATCACAGGTTTTTCTTTTGAGATACAAAAATTTGTCTATATTTTTTGTTTTTTCGATTTTAGAATTGTATTTCAGCACTATGACGTCCACATCCGGGTTCTTCTAATTATGCTCTAGTTGGAATGCTTCCAGATTCATCGAACAAAAAGGTCACGTTATGATCATGTGACCAAAGTCGGGCTCGAGACAACTAAATTATGCTGGATGACAATTTGACTATTTCACTGCGCATGTTCTGTTTATTATTAAGGACTGAGTAAGAGATAAGATGACCGGGACACTTATACTATCTGGCTTCTTGCATTAACATTCCCTTATTAAGACCTGCCATGGTTTCTTTAAATTATTTAATAACAATTTCCTCTGACAGCACTCCTTTTTATTATAAATTGTATATATTATTATATTTTAGTATTCATGTGCTTTTACGTGGCCCTTGAAAGGTGTCCGTTATGTATATACGGAACGGGGATGGTGTTTTACTTTCGTTTTCGTTTTAACGCTGTCAGAGGGGATTAATTTTTAAACAGGACCCATCAGCGGCGGTTATACGTAAAATTTATAATTGCATATCACGACTACTAAGCCAAGTTTGTTTAAAGTCTCTGACAATGTTGGTTTTACGCTACATAAAAACCGACTGTACATCTATGTACATATATATATATATATATTTATTTTTACTATATATAATTCAAAGTGGATCCTTGTAAGTCGGAGCATACGCTACCCTGGATCCACTACAAGAGTTGGCAAGTCCTAACATATCTTACTAACACTTTATGTAATTATTTTATAGGCTTGCCGACCACAAACTGGGCTTGGTCACTTTTACATGTTGTGATTGCAAAAATAGCATCTTTATGCTATTTACATTTCAATTTTGTATTTCTATTTGGACCTTTTACATCCAATCTATATGTATAATGTTATTTTCCACCGCTGTTGGGTCCTGCAATTCGGATCAATCTTAAATTGCTTCTACATCGTATTTTAAATACATTGATTCTTTTAATAGACCTATAAACCAGTTATAATAAATTTTTAAACAAAGTTATTTAAATATAGAAGATTTTAAATACTGTTTGATATTAGTTTTTTTAAAATAAGCACTATAAATATAGTTATATAATAATAATAGACAGACGCCCATATGCCCTGCTAAGGGCGTCTATAAATAAACTCACTCAAACACACGCACAAAAGATAAGATGACAAAACGTCGAGAGTGTACAATACCACCAAACCCGAAATCGCCACTGACTTTAACTCTAAATAACCAAGGTTAACCGATTACCATAAACTATTCGGTATCCAAAACACTATTTGACTACATGTTTGTTGTTGAATTTAATATATATTTAAGAATAAGATCCCTGGCTTCATCTAGCCCAACTATTTGTGCTTAACAAGAGCTTTTCTATATATGCGATGGTCGCCCTTCGCGACAGACATCTATAAAAAGTTGGTATGATAATGGGTATGTGCTTGCAGTCGAATTATTGAGACTAGGTTTCATCTAGCATCCAGGGTTATTTTTATTTGAACATTGGTTTTTAAAGTTTCTTTTTTTTAATAGACAGCGTATTTTTTCCATAAACTATGTTTATTTAAGGACATGAATCATCAGTGCCACTTCTGAGAACAGATCACCATAAGTTATGTCAGCAAGAACATGCATGAATGCAGAAGTAAACAAAATTATATTCAAGCTTCTACGTAACAATCTATAATGACAAAAATTAAGAACGCGATTCGGAACGTTCAGCTGGGGGTGAGTTGAAGTATATAACGCCACGACAACATGTACGTGTGAATTTTTAGGAAAGCCTGGCGGGGTAAGTTTTGGAGTATTTTATACATTTGCATCTATTGGAACAGGATTGAAGCTGGTTTTAACACAGTGGTAAATGTGTTTTGTCATTTTCAGTGCGGAAACTCAATATGTTATATTTTTGTTAATTATTGTGCTGTGTGTAATCTAAAAGAAAAAGTGAAATAAGCATATCAGGAATGGCCATATCCAGCAGGCACAGCCTCCCCACAGAATCAAAAAGTAAAGAGGAGAGGAAAGCATGGTTATGCAATGATCAGTTTCAAATGACGCCACAAATAATAAACGAAAGTGAGAACCCGAGGGGTTACCGTCTTGGACCGATCGGTGGCAAAACGATGCCACCGGGGGTTAAAACCAGATTCTACAGTGCACCAACCTCACACTTGCCTTAAAAGATTCTCATATGAACAAACAAATGCAAGTTGTCTAGGTGAAAAAACACCAACCCACTCACCCACTCGACAATGTGGCATGCATAAACACACACACATATATAAAACATAAGAAGCTTATAGCATTGTCAAGCAAAAGGGCAGGTACTTAATGACATTACCGAGGCCAGAGCATCTAGAGTCAAATCAGCAAGAACATGATGACAGGGATAAAAGAAACATATCGAGCTTCTAGGTTCTTTTACAAGATTACCCTACAAACCTTCATACACTTTTAAAGCCCTGCCACCGTCGTGCAACAAAAAAGGTAAGCATTACGATGAACTATAGATGTGTTAATTACCAGGCATGCAGAGCGCTGTAGAATATCACGTTGGTAACCTTTCTTTGTGAAGTTACTGATGATTTTTACGAATGAAGTGGAGAAATAAATATTGCCCTTTTATTTTCTTAAGTTTATAAATTAAATGTCCATAAAAATTGGCTGTAAAATGCATTGTTGCAATAGCGATTTCAAACTGCGCCTTTATTTTTGAATTACATCTGGATATCGGCGATAAAACTGGCACAAGTTTTTCCTTGATTTGTGATCCCGATAACCTTATTTAAATAGTTTTTCTATTATGCATAGATTAGGTTCATTGAAATCTTTAACATCATTATAAGCTCTAGAAAAGCGAACAACGTATGAGATATAAACCCCATAAGATGTTACACGAGGAACATCGCCGTTTAATGAAGGAAAATTTACTATAGTACAATTAAAAGCTTTCCATTACTGTCCATAAACAGGCTCAATCAAACCGAGCCTGCAATATTTTCATATTTGTCGTGTTCGTTGGCTTTCAAAGTTCCGTTTTCATCTATTTTAATCATCTCTTTTATCATATGTTTTAGTAGTGACGTAACCATTTTCAATGGAAAAATTTAGATGAAGAAAATTTGCTAGCTTTCTGAGGTGTTCGCTTTGATCAAATATTAACAACTTCAGGGCCATTACTCTGAAAAGACTGAAGAAATATAACTAGTTATTCAAACTGATGGAAAAATATTCCCATAGGTATTCTGACCAAGTTTGGTGAAGATTAGAGAAAAAAAAGTGAAATATGCATATCAGGGATGGCCACATCCAGCAAACACAGACTCCCCACACAACCAAACAGTAGTGAGGAAACGAGAACATGGTATTACAATAATCAATTTCAATATGGACGCCACAAACAATTAACGAAAGTGAGAACCAGAGGGGTGACCGCCTTGGAACGGTCAGTGGCAAAACAATTTGCCACTGGGGGGTTTAAACCAGGTTCTAGGGTGCACCAAGCTCACACTTGCCCTAACAGGTTCTCGTATCACAAAACAAGTACAAGTTGTATTGGTGAAATAACTCCAACCCACCCATCGGCTCAACAATGTTGCATGCAAAAGCACATAAACATATAAAACATAAGAAGCTAATAGCATTGCAAAGCCAAAGGGCGGATACTCATTGATCTTACCGAGACCAGAGCTCCTGGAGTAAAATCAGCAAGAACACGATGACAAGGATAAAAGAAACGATTCGAGCTTCTAGGTTACGCATTACAATAGATGAAAAGGAAACTTTGAAAGCCATCGAACTCGACAAATATGAAAATATTGCAGGCTCGGTTTGATTGAGCCTGTTTATGGACAGTAATGGAATGCATAAAACTGCCCTAGACCCGGGTTGAGCGCAATTCTATATTCAATTCAATATTTACACCAATAAACTGTACAATTCTGACTATCCCCAGATTAAAAATGGGTTTGCCCTAAACGAGAAAACAATGGGCGGAACTAAACAGAATAGAATTTTGACAGAGGATCTTAGAATATAAAACCTGAATATCACAGACAACGCCAAAGGCAAAATTTAAAAAGCAGGATTTTGTATATCCTTGGGGGTGATTGAACAATGTCCAAATCTATATTGGCTGGGAAATTGAACCCATCGATCTCAAGAAACAAGACAAAGTACCTACTATGTATTGGTTGCCTAAAATGCATAAAACACCGTACAAAGCAAGATTTATTGCTAACTCTAGTTCTTGCTCTACTACTAAATTATCCGTGCTCTTAACTTCTAGCTTGTCTTTCAGCTATTAAAGAACATGTAATTAGGTATTGCGATAAGGTTTTTGAAACTTCTGGCAAAAATTTACTTTGGTCGATCAAAAATTCAAATGACGTTTTGAAAAAGCTTAAATCAAATAATTTTCAGGCGTTCTGTTTGTCTACTTATGATTTCTTAACTTTATATACCTCGCTCCCTCATAATTTAATAAGAGACAAACTAACCAGTCTCATTAAAAAACGTTTGCTAGAGAAAATAAAACCTTCATCGCTTGTAATGAACATAGGGCATTTTTTACAGATGGTTCTTATGATAATTATACTTTATGGACTTGTCAAGACCTAATAGAGTCGCTAACTTTCTTACTGGATAATATTTATAAACAAGTAATAGGCATCCCAATGGGTACTAATTGTGCACCCCTTGTTGCTGATCTGTTTTATACTGTTATGAAAGGGACTTTATGTTATCTCTTTCTACTGACCATCAAGATGATATTATTACAGCTTTTAACAACACATCGAGGTACCTTGATGATTTATTAAATATAGAAAATAACCATTTTCCTTCACTGGATAATAAGATCTACCCTAAAGAACTACAACTTAATAAAGCGAACACTTCAGAAAAGCAAGCAAACTTTCTCCATCTAAATCTGTCAATTGAAAATGGTTATGTCACTACTAAAATATATGATAAAAGAGATGATTTTAATTTTAATATAGTAAATTTTCCTTTTTTAGACGGCGATGTTCCCCGTGCAACATCTTACGGGGTTTATATTTCACAGCTTGTTCGCTTTTCAAGAGCTTGCAACGATATTAATGATTTCAATGAACGTAATCTTTGCATTACAGAAAAACTTTTAAAACAAGGTTATCGGTATCACAAATTAAGGAAAACATTTTGCAAGTTTTATCGTCGATACCCAGATCTAATTCATAAATACAGGTGCAGTTTAAAATCACTATTGCAACAAGGTATTTCACAGCCAGTTTTTTTATGGAGATTTAATTTATAAACTTAGGAAGATAAAGGGCAATGTTAATTTCTCCCGGTTATTCGTAAAAACCATCTGTAAATTTAAAAAGAAAGGTTACCAACATGATATTTTACAGCACTCTGCATGCCTGGTGATTAACCCTTCTACAGTTGATCATTATGCTTACCTCTTTGGTTGCACGACGGTGGCAGGGGTTTAAGAGTTTATGAAGGTTAATGGGGACATCTTTTCTTAAAAGAACCAAGAAGCTCGATAGGTTTCTTTTATCCCTGTCATCGTGTTCTTGCTGATTTTACTCCAGGAGCCCTGGTCTCTGTAAGATCATTGAGTACCCGCCCTTTGGCTTTGCAATGCTATTCGATTCTAATGTTTTATATGTTTGTGTGCTTTTGCATGCAACATTGTTGAGCCAATAAGTGGGTTGGAGTTGTTTCACCAAGACAACTTGTATTTGTTTTGTGATATGAGAACCTGTTGGGGCAAGTGTGAGGTTGGTGCACCCTAGAACCTGGTTTAAACCACCAATGGCAATTTGATTTGCCACTGACCGTTCCAAGGCGGTAACCCCTCGGGTTCTCATTTTTGTTAATTTTTAGTGGTGTCTCTTTTGAAACTGATCATTTTATTAACCTTGCTCTCTCCCTCTCTTCTTGACTGTGTGGGGAGGCTGTTTTTTCTGAATGTGGCGATTCCTGATACGCATATTTCACCTTTTTCAAAACTGGCCGAAATATTAAAACAAAGGTAAGTTTAGACGTACCATTAACATAGTACATAATTATCAACGACCTTCTAGGGACGTAAGTGATAACAGCACTGATTGAATACGGGGAGACTTTAACAGCCGCCACACGGCACAAACAACGCTTCTGTGATACTGAAATAGATGAAAAGGGAACTTTGAAAGCCATCGAACACGACATATATGAAAATATTGCAGGCTCGGTTTGATTGAGCCTGTTCATGGACAGTTATGGAAATGCATATTACTGCCCATGCCGCCTAGCCCCGGGTTGAGTGCAACTCAATATTTACACCAATAAACAGTACAATTTGACCTTCCCCAGTTAAAAGAATGAGGTTGCCCTCAACGAGAACACAATGGGCGGAACTAAACAGAATAGAATTTTGACAGGGGATCTTATAATATAAATTCTTCAAATCACAGACAACGCTAAATGCAACATTTAAAAAGCAGGAAGTATATCCTTGTGGGTGATAGAACAATATCCAAATCTATATTGGCTGGGAAGTTGAAACCACCGATCTCAAAACTGGGCGAAATATTAAAACAAAGGTAAGTAATCGTGCTCAACGACCTTCAAAGCTAGAGAGCAATTAGTACTAGTTTGGTCAAATATCCCCATTTAATAGGCTATCACTCCAGAATGACCAAAGCAATATCTTAGAGGTCCATAACTCCATACAGGTAGTTATGGAGCAATGAGACTGGTTATTGACTTGACCGGGAAATTATGTCCATAACCCACCGCCAAAGGTGTTCCTATTAATCTCGGGCGTACAACAACAATAATAATAATAATAATAAGAAGAAGAAGAAGAAGAAGAAGAAGAAGAAGAAGAACAAGAACAAGAAGAAGAAGAAGAAGAAGAAGAACAAGAAGAAGAAAAAGAAGAAGAAGAAGAAGATGATGATGATGAAGAATAATAATAAGAAGAAGAAGTTATGCAGATAACAAGGAGACCTTCCTTTTATGCCTTAGGGTCTTTGTTTACGGGATCCTAATATACTCTTCGGCGCAATTTATACATGTTTGTTTAAAGAGAACACTTCGGGGCACCGTATATTCTGGCTTGCACCCCTTGTATTAAAGATCCCGAAAAAGGTAGGTGATTCTAAATTTTCATCGATCACATAAATTAGGACCCATTTCCCGGAAAAACTCGAATGCTATTCGACCCACCTTTGAATCACGAACAAAATGATATTAGTCGCTTTTGGATCAGTTCAAAACGACTGTAAAGAGATGTTAAATATCGAGGATTTATCATAACTGTAGGCCGCTCTATAAACATTTTATGAAAAAATACGTTGTTTATTCCTTTGTTGGGAAGTAGTATCGTGTGTATGCGTGAAATAAGATGTAATATCCCATCGGACGCAATTTCAGTGGCCAGAAATGTACGGCTACTGAATTATTCGCTAAAATATTTTTGAGTTCCATATCAGGCTGCCGTATTCCATATCAGACAAGGTTGTTTCGTATCAAAATGCTTTTTAGCATGTATAATGCGTTTTACTAGTATATTTAATTATATTAACATTTTGCGGTAGAATGATTTTTAAAATTAAATTTGTCCTTCTCATAGTTTCTTTTCCAAATTTCAAGGGACGGATCGCTTAGGTCAGGACATACTAATATCGGATGGAGTTGAGAAACCAGGGACCGTTTCTTCGACACACCAATCAAAGGAAAGCAAAAGAAGAAAATATTTAAGTCTGATATCAATGAACCACGGCGGGGTGAAATGCCTGTTCGATACACAATCAAGAAAACCTAAGTTCTAATGGAGAAACAATGTGAACTTTATTTTTACAAATTATTTATGGTCTGCCTTATAATGTACGCCTTTCAATTGTATGGTGTATTACCAGTGACAGACTTAAAAGTACTTTCACATTCAAGAAAATCACTTTTTTCCGTGATCAATGATTTTTAATGTTATCAAAAATATGCGATATATTATTAATTTGTATGAATACATCTGTAACCTGGCTTAAATGCCATTTGTTGCGATTCATTTAGAGTACCCGCCCTTTGACTTTGCAATACTATTAGCTTCTTATGTTTTATATGTTTGTGTGCTTTGCATGCAACTTTGTTGAGCCGGTGGGTGGGTTTGAGTTATTTCACCAAGACAACTTGTACTTGTTTTGTGATTTGAGAACCTGTTGGGGTAAGTGTGAGGTTAGTGCACCATAGAACCTGGTTTAAATCCCCAGTGGCAAATTGTTTTGCCACTGACCGTTCCAAGGCGGTAACCCCTCGGGTTCTCACTTTCGCTAATTGTTTGTGGCGTCCATTTTGAAACTGATTATTGTAATACCATGCTCACTTTTCCTCTCTTTTGGCTTTTTTTTGGCTGTGTGGGGAGGCTGTGTATGCTGGATTTGGCCATTCCTTATATTATGCATATTTTACTTTTTTAGAAGTGCTAATCTCATAGAAATGCATCTCAGAAAGAAAAGGGATGTAAATTGTGATATTTCAAGCTTACTGTGCATACATTATTAAAAATGAAATTCTTCTTTTTTGAAAACCACACATTTTATTTTAATTTTTTTACTTTTAAGGTATTGCAGGTTTCGCCATTGCTTTGCCAAAGACAAAAAACACAAAAATATAAAAGTCTCTCAAAGGCACAATGCACTTTCATCAAACTTTGCAAAAAATAAATGCTATAAGCGTATGATTAGTTTGCATACGTTAATAAAAGTTAGAACTGTAGAGAAAAATAGGTAGACCTATCAAATCCCTAAAATTCTATTTGCAATTTAAAATACGCAAAAAGGAAGCAACACAATTAAATTTAAATTTCAAAATGCGTGAAATAATACTGACAACAATATCTGATATATAAGGTCCTTGAAAAGAACTTTCAATCGTGAAGAGAGAAATTTACTGGTTTTTTGTCATTCATTTTCGCGACCAGGAAATTGAAGGTCAAACACACTTTAACAAATAACTCAAATTGTATACATTTGTTAGACCAAAATAATGTTGTCAGTAACTGATTCTCATCAAGATACTTAATTGATGTTGAGTGTTGCTTCGTTTTTGTGATTAATTGCAAATAGAATTTGAGGGGTTTTTTTTGGTCCAACTATTTTTCTTTACTGTTCTAACTTTTCTAAGCGTATGCAAAATTAAACATATATTAATATCATTGGTTTGTGCAAAGTTTGATGTAAGTGCATTGTGCCGTTTGAGAGTTATATATTTTTCTTTTTGTCTATGGCAAAGTTATGGCGAAAGGCGCAAAAACTTAAAAAGGAACATTTAAGAAAAACACAGAGAAAATATGTATTTAATCTTGAATTTTAACAGATATTAACTTAAATAAAACAATAAATGTTTGAGAATAAATCTCTAGTGTGTAGTTCACGTGGTGTCGTTTGAATTTTTTGTTCTGCAATCTTGACAGGGTTTTCATTGATTTTTGTCATCACAGGTCTGCACTTGGGCTGTGTAATTCCTTTAACACTTAATAGTTTGCTGCGTTTATTGCATGCAGATTTATTTTTCCGGCAATATGATGTCTAAGAGACCGCATGTTGCCAAATTGCCCACTGAATATGTCACATTTGAATCCTAGAATTCCACCATGAATGACTCTGGTGACAGAGTATATTCTTGTTATAATGTTTGATGCAGATTTTCCAATCAGTATGCTCCATGTCTACCGTCTGAACTAAATTAAAAAGCACATCAACGTTAGGTCATCACCATTAAACAAACTAGCATAAATAATTCTGATATGGAACTCGGCTGTCTGATATGGAGCTCAAAAATATTTCAACAAATAACTTTAAAAACCGCCAGTGGCAATTTGATTTGCCACTGGCCATTCCTTTGGGTTCTCATTTTTTTGGTAACCCTTTGGGTTCTCATTTTTGTTAATTTTATTAACCATGATCTCTCTTTCTCTTCTTTTTGACTGTGTGGGAAGGCTTTGTCTTCTGAAAGTGGCAATTCCTGATATGCACATTTCAGTTTTTTACTGTCTACGCTAGTCTCAATAACTCGACTGCAAGCACAGACCCAAAATAATACTGACTTTTTACAGATGTCTGTCCTTTACGTCTCAAGCAGTTACGATCAAAACTGTGGTGGAAATCGACCCGATTTAAATTCTGTTATTTATCGATAAACGTGAGTCAGGTAAACTTTAAGCGCGGAAATTGAAATTTGTTGACATGGGTGGAGGTTTAAAAGAGTTTTGCATAAAAAAACGAAACCGATATTTTAAAAGGATTACATATATTGATTCTACTTGAATGTGGCTTGTCAGGTATGTAAATTTTTTAAAGATACATATGGTTTAAGATGCTTTATGGAGCCGCCAAAGTTGCGATCAAATTCCGATCGGCGGCATATAGAAATAGAAGGAAAATTTTCCGCATTGATTTGAATAGTAACTGGGTTGTGCGCGATGGACGAACATCGCATATATAGAAAAGTCCATGTCGCGCACAAATAGTTGTGCTACTGTCTACGCCAACAAGAAAGGGACCTGATATACATCTGTTTTACTCAGCTACAGCAGCGAAGCACAAAAGGCAGTCCTTCGTGTTACATTTAACTTACACTTTCAGCTAGGTTAAACTCCATCAAGTATGCCGTTTAGTTCTCTTCCGTCTTGTGTTGTTTTCCCCCTTGATACAGGACCCCAAAAGTTTAAATTCCCGGGAAATAAACTTTCAATAATGACGTCATACATATTCAAAATGGCGTCTATAAACAGCAGATTTCGATTTCTTCGAATGTTTTACGGTTTACTCCAGGAATTCGCAGATTAGCGAGTTAAGAAAGACGTAAGTGAAAAGAAATTGATTTTCAACGGCTGATCATAACTATTTAAACTAATAAGATCTTGTTTGGGACAGGAACGCAAATGTAGACACAAAATATTTCACGGTCCTACACCACAGGTGCTTACAACAAAACAAAACAAAATGAGGGTCTACCAAGGGTCTATACTACATAAACTCGTCTTTTTTGTTTAGTTTTGATAGATTGGGATCGTTATTAGTCTATCCACAACGAATTTACTATCATATCCTACTTTCCTATATTTTCATCCCTTCCTATAATCCCGTCCCCCTTGAATAAACAACAATTAATAATGGGATGCATGGACTTACGCTCCGTTCATGAGAGTAATCATTTTATTTTCAATTTGCAGTTGTTAAAAAATTGAATTTGTTAAAATTGAGCTTAAAAATGATTAGAAAACATATTTATCTAAGAATCACTTATCCAAAAACACACCATGTGCTAAAAAAAGCATTTATTTAGGTAATCTTGCATAACTGATAAAAATGCATCAAAATATTTTTGACCCTTGATTGTCCAGAGCTTTTTCAGGGGTTTTTGGGAAAAAGGCCCCTGCTCAAATTGGGAATTTTTCCATGCGGTAATTAGTCAAATTTGGGGAAAAAGTATCGACAAATCAAACCAATTGGGAAATTTCAACATTTATTTATCTGCATTATAGCTTGATCTGCCTTGCTTCAGTGTCCCTGAAAGAGTTACAAAGCTCTTCCAGAGTTTGTTCTGACAGCTCTACAGATGTATCACTTATACAGTTTATGTAGAATGGCCATCATCTAACTGATCCTCAGAAACTTGGCACTGACTGGGAAAGAACTTTCAGGGATAATAAAATTTTGAAACATTTGGGTACTAAGTTGGAGTACCCTTGGCACCTTTTTTTCTCGGCCTTTTTGCATAGTTTTTACTATTATAGGACATTTTAAAATTTTCGTCACTAGTTTTCGCGAGTCAGTATAAAAACAGGCACTGCAGTACCATTTTTGCTTCCTCCTTTCAGTTTTGTACTCAGTCAAACGATTATCGCGAAAATACTTTTGTTAATAAAATAAAAAATAATTTCTGTTAATATTCAAACCATAAATTGACTATAATATAAGTTATCCGGAACAATGGGCGCCGCGATCCATCTTCAACTTGCGGTCCGGTAAATACCGGCTTTTACACCAGTACATACGTTTTTCATAGAAAGTAGTTTTCACAGATCGCCGATTAAAAGTAAACAAACGATTCGCGTGTATTTTATAGTTTCTCGTTTATTAATTTGTAAAGGCAAAATGTGTTTCGGTTCAAAGGGGGAATTAATTTACGAGATTGTGATTTTTTTTCTTGAAATTGGGAAAAATGGTCGCTATTTTGAATTGGGAACGGGGCCGAATATCGGCCCTGTGAGACGGGCTGAAAAAGCCCTGTTGTCTGCATGGTTTGGACACAACAACAAGTTTGAAATAGTGAAAACAAATTCTTCTTACTGGTTCTTACAGCAAAGGACGTGTTTATAGGAATGCGGCGGCCATTTATTTCACCGGCGGTGTGTGCCTGCTAAACAACCAAACATGCATATTTAAGCATTGATTTTCAGATATAATGTTTCGTTTCATAGAACAAAGAATGCTCTTTTGATCATCATGCTAATTTGAAATTTATATTATCTTATTATAAGGTATTTGACGAAAATTCGTTAAGGGGGATGGAAATACAGGAATAGGGAATACCAAGTTCTCTGAAAATTCGTGTCCCGACTATATAAGCGAAAGCAAGGTAAATAAGAAAATCTCCATTTTGTAAAGCCCACATGTAAACACAGTTGTTAAAAATCAGCATCTCAACAAATATTGCACTATTTTTACCAAATCTGGTATCCTTGGAAAATGTCACCCGTCCTCTGTTGAATTCCGCCGAGCATTGGCTAGGAAATTAACAACATAACATCCATTTTTTCATTTTTCCGATGGCATACTGAAAATATGGCCGAGGTAAAGAGTTTTTGGAGCATCTATTTCTCTGCGAATATCTCATGGATTTCAATGAAACTTTCTGGAAACCATCTATACCAAGAGGGATGCGCATATTGTCGTCTTGTTCTGGTCAGACCATTTAATACAGAGTTATGGCCCATTGATAACTTATGCATTATGCATATAGAGCAGTATTCATTTCTGTGCTATTTCTCTGCAAATATTGAATGAATTTCAATGAAACTTTCTGGAAACCATCAACAACAAGAGGAGATGCGCATAATTATCATCGTCTTGTTCTGTTCAGACCATTTAACACAGAGTTATGGCCCTTTGATAACTTATGCATTGTGCAAAGAGAGCAGTCTTGGTTTCCGCGCTATTTCTCTGCAACTACCACATGGATTTCAATGAAACTTTCTGGAAACCATCTATACCAAGAGGAGATGCGCATATCGTTGTCTTGTTTCAGTCAGACCATTTAACACAGAGTTATGGCAACCGATAACTTATGCATTATGCATATACTATAGAGCAGTATTCGTTAAAGCACTATTTCTCTGCAACTACCGGATGGATTTCGATGAATCTTTCTGGGAATCATCAATACCAAAAGGAGATGCGCTTATCCTCATCTCAGTGGTCGAAATTAGCACTAGCCCGATAGCAAAAAACTAGTAGATTTTTTCTCGGGCTAGTAAAAATTCCCAATTTACTGGCCCGACGGGCTTGCAAGATTCAGATTGTTGAAAAATCATTGTACTTTCATTTTCAGTTTTTTTAACAAATTTTGAGCCGCTTATTTTATTTAGAAAGCTGTCGCTTGTATCATTAATGTTTTATTCGCACTAAACTGAAACTAAGTTTACTGAGTTCTACGAGAAAATTAATAACGGTTAAAAATATAAGAGACAAATAGTAAAGTGTATAAAATCCATCTTTAGCTTTTTTCCCTAATCTCTAAAAATCTTTATTTAAGAGCATTCAACACCTGTTTGAACACCTGTGTGATCAGTGTTGTATATTTCATGGTCACTGCTGTTTATTCACATCAAAAACAGCACCATTGAAGACTTGAAAAAGTAGAGTTGTATAAGAAAAACATGCTGGAAATTTATAGCATTTGCCTGCCACAAATGTTATTTTAAATAAACGATATTTGTATTCATGACTTACACATTACATTAAAATGCTCATAGAAGTGTTGATTTGTTGTTGAGTAGCGTGTCATATTTGTTAGGCAATCAACAAAGCTGTTGATAATTTGTGTTTAATATGGATTAATTAGCCCCAGACAGGTAAGCACTCAATTAAGCTATTGATTAATTCATGTCAGTTTGCAAGCCAGCCAGTGGGTAATAAAATCATGCTGCATATTGAAAAGTTGTTATAATTATTAAGACAATGCTAATTTCACAGAAGATTCACAAACAAAGAAAAACATATACACCAACCAAACGTAAAAATGAGGATGTTAATCGTGACAAAAGTTTTCTTCTTTTGGACAAATAACAGACCTTGGTTGTGATTTAAGATTGAGACAAACACCATAACTTGTGCTTAGAAACGGGGGAAAATACATCTTTTCCGTCGCATCAAGGATGTGAAAATTTGCGTCTTTTTTCATGTTCTCTAGCGAATGAATAACTGTTGAATGACACTTAAATGGTGTTTCTGTATTTATCTAAGTTTTTTATACTTACCTGTAAATTTAAACAAAATTTACCTTGGGCTAGTGAATTTTCTTTCGGGCTAGTGAAAATTGCTTAGTAACTAGCCCAACTTCCTTGCAAATTTCAATCCTAATTTCTTTGACTGTCATCTTGTTCTGGTCAGACCATTTAACACAGAGTTATAGTTAAATAAATAATAATAGAGTTTAATATTTTTCTTTTTAATGTGAGTAATTATCAATCTCAAATTGAGTAAGGGGAACAAAGTCTGAACTTACTATCCTGAAAACTTTAGCATTACAGTCCCCTGATGCAACTTGTTTACTGCACTTTAATTTGAAATAAGGAAATAAGGGTCTAGAGGCATCCGGATATAAAACATAGTTCAGTGGCCATTTTGACAGGACTGGTACAGCTTATGTCACTTTTGTGACCAATGTAGATACAGAACAGATTTGAGTTTCACGAAAAAGAAAAGTCAGTTGCATTAGGTAAATCTGTCGGATTTTCAGTAAATATGTTTAGAAGTTTATGTTTGGAAGTTTATGTTTGGTTTACACCAGGCCATGCAGTTATACTTGAATAATGAGCGATTGCTTTATAAATCAATGTTGTGACTATAATTAAGTGTTTTTTCTTTTAACAAATGCACAATAAATTGAATTTTGTTGTATTTCCACAAATTACGGTTAATCAAACATTTTATTACCTAGGCATAGCAAAGAAAAGTGCATGTTTTACTGCCTATAAACACATAAAAAACCTTTAATATTCTAAAGGACAACAATGTGATGCGGGCAATCTTTATGAGGATAGCATGTGTCAGTGACATCATTATTTAAAAAAAATGTAAATTTTAATATACATTACCATTATATCATTTGTGCTTGAATTAAGAACATTATGCCAAAGAGGCTAAGTGACCAGTCTTATACTAGCCCAATGGTCATTTAATTGAAGGTGGCCTTTTATATGGAAGTGGTATTTTAACACTGGTTTGGTTAAATGATATTTTTGTGTTGTGAGACCGAAAAATACTGTGAATTCTCTGCACGCGAAACTGAAGCCATAAAAGACGAGCTAAAGGGTGCTAAGAGCGACATCAAGCATCTACATAAAAACTGTCACAAGCTTGAGAAGAAGTCCAATGCATTAAATGAGCAAAAGCTGAAAATTGAAGAACAGCTTGATAACATGGAGATACGGTCACTCCAGAATAACTTGATATTCTATGGAATCCCGGAGGGTGATAAAATGGAAAACTGCGAAGCCCTAGTGAAAGAAGTCTGCACGGCTACATTAAAACTAGAAGACGCCGTAACGTACAAACTTGAGAAAGCTCACCGTATAGGCAAAAGAAGCTCCGACAAAGCCAGACCAATACTGGTCCAATTTCAAAGTGTTCAGCAACGCGAGAAAGTGAGGAGTGCTTCATTCGAATTAGCGGACGACCTCAAAGAAGCAGAGAGGGGCTTGGGAATCCATCTACCGCAGGCGATCAGAGAAGCCAAAAAGGAACGTAAACAAGTGAGATTTGTGGGAAAAAACCTCTACATTAACAATGTGTTACACATTCCAGGATCTAGTGAATAGAGGAGTCATGAAGAGTCTCCACTATCCATACTTTCATGGAATATCCATGGTCTAAAACGGAACATATGTGACAGTGATTTTCTATCTTTTGTTGACACTCAGTTATGATTTAGTGTTTCTTAATGAAACATGGATTTTACTGAATGATAAACTTATATATGACATAGAAAATTTCACTTGTGTACAAATACTAGGAAATAAGACAAAAAAATCATGTAAGGGTCGATCAAGTGGTGGCATTTCAATTTATTACAAACATTACCTTAATAAATACATAAGTGTCATTGAACAACATAATTTTGGAATTATTTGGATCAAGATAAGTAAATGTATGTTTTCTTTTGATGAAGATGTCTATATTTGTCATATGTACATTCCCCCCTCTAACTCCAATGTTTTTGCTACTAGAGATTTTGACTTTTTTGATAAGCTAGAGCTAGATATTTTAAAGTACAATGAACTCGGTAAAATATATTTAACCGGCGATTTTAACAGCCGTACCTCAAACTTGCCAGATTTTCTCGATTTTGTTAAGTATATTGATAATGATTTAATGTTTGTAAACAAACTTGACATACCTGATCCCGTAAACAAAGACCACGTGGTCGACATCCACCGTCGGCGCTTATTGGATGTGTGTATGTCAACTGATTTGATATTAGCCAATGGCCGAGTATCACATGACAGGGGCGTAGGTCATTTTACAGTTTGCTCGGACAAAGGTCAAAGTACAATTGACTACTTAATTTTAAATCCCGATGACATAAGCACAATATCGCATTACAAAGTTCTTGATTTTAATGAATTCTCAGACCATGCACCGATTTCTTTTAGTTTAACACATAAAAAAGAAGTCCCGCCTACAAATAATTCTGACGAAAACATATTTAATAAGAAAATTATATGGGACAAGGAGAAAGTCGAAGTAAAGAACGACTAAAGAACAATGATCATTTGCGGAAAATTACACAAAACGTAGGCAGTGAACCGATTGATAACTTGATCACAGAATTTTCGAATTTTATATATAATACGGCTTTTGATATTTTCGGGAGTACCAAACAATATAACCCTAGAAAAAGTCCCCGAGAAAGTAATAAATGGTTTGACGCAAAATGTAATAACGCAAAAAAAGAATTTTTACATGCAAGAAATGTCTTTAATAGAAATAAAAATGATGATAATCTTACAAATTTTGTTAGAAAAAGAACGATATACAATAAAATCAAGAAAAAGGTCAGAAATAAATTTAAACGAAATGAAGGTCATCGACTTAACGATATGGCTCATACAAACCCTAGAAATTTTTGGAAAAACATAAAACAAACAACCCAAAAACGTCCAGCTAGTCCCGATACACTTAGTTTAGATGATCTTTTACAGCACTTTAAGAACTTATTGGGTGAAACAGAATCCGGTGTAAATCATATGGATGAAGTGGATGAAATACAATTTGATGATGATTTAGATATAAACTTTACCAAACAAGAACTTAAAACGGCCGTATTTTCACAGAAAAGTAACAAGTCTCCAGGGTCCGATAACTTTACGAGCGAAATAAGTAAAGCAGCTTTCGACGAAATATCTCTGTTTCTACTTACACTATATAATAGATTATTCAATGCGGGCGATTACCCTGTCGCTTGGGGAGAGGGTATTATTACACCAGTGTTTAAGAAAGGCGATGTAAATGATGCTAAAAACTACCGTGGAATTACATTAATTAATATCTTAGCTAAGATTTACTCCCAACTTATACTTAATAGATTAACTAAATGGTCAAATAAATACGAAAAAATTTCTAAAAACCAGTTTGGATTTCAGAAAGGCAAATCTATAGTAGACTGTGTGTTTATATTACACTCCATAATATCTAAGGTCCTCAGCTCGGGACAACGTTTATATTGTATATTTATTGATTATCAATTATGTTTTGATAAAATTGACAGGTCTTTATTATGGATAAAGGTACTTAATGAAAAAGTAAGTTCAAAATTAGTAAAACCTATAAAATCTATGTATCAGGCCGTAAAATCGTGTGTCCGTTTCAATTTTAAAATTATTTCTCATCTTGTACGCAGACGACCAGGTTCTTTTTGCGAAGTCTCCAGAAACGCTTCAAAAAATGCTCAAAGATGTAGAAAATTATTGCAACTTGTGGGGTCTCAAGATTAATACGGACAAAACAAAAGCTATGATTTTTGAAAAGGGGTGCCATACAAATTATGATTTCTATAATACCAAAATAGAAATCGTTCAATCTTTCAAATACTTAGGTATGACTTTATATAAAAACGGTAGTTGGTTTAGGAGCCAAAAATGCATAGCGCAACATGCCTCATTTGAAATCGTCTATTTCACATAAATTGAAGCTGTTTGATATATCTTAGTTGCATCGGTGTTAAACTTTGGATCGGAAGTCTGGGGATTCCATAAGGCACCCGACATTGAATCGGTACACACGAAATTTTTGCGGCGTTTATTGTGCGTAAAACTATCTACAAACGTCTCAGTTCTATACGGTGAATTAGGAAGAATCCCATTAAATACTATTCGTAAAATCCATATGATAAAGCACTGGTCAAAAATATTACAATCAAACGCGAACACGATAGTTAAAGAAACCTTTTTAATGCTAAAAAGCGACGTAGATTTAAACAGAAGTTATAACGGAAATAACTGGGCCTATCAAATCAAGCATATTTTAGACGAACACGGTTTTAGTTATGTCTGGGATCAACAATTTGACATTGTTATTCCTTTTGAATCTATAAGACAGTGACTTATTGATACAGTACACGCAGCGCGGATTCAACAGATTCCGCGCTACCACCGCGGACGGTATTTCGTTTGGGGGGAAAATCACCGCGGCCAAGCTCTTGGAGGTCATCGCGATTCCACCAGGATTATCATTTTGTCCACGTATCGGCGCGGACACAGCTTTGCAGGGGGTAATAAAAATTTATCAGCGCGACATCACGGGGGATTCCCGGTGACATTCCGCGAACCAACGCGGACGCACATTGATGCACCGATTTATTTAAATTTCTTATTTACATGAAATTACGAGGGAAGACTTCTGACCAAAATGTGCGAGTTTTAAATAAAATTTGAGTCGACCGTGCCATCTCAATATCTTGTCAAACATTCCATAAGAATCTCAAACATGGCATCATGCTTTCAGTTTTCATACCTTAGTCAAGTGACATACCCTGTTTGGCAGGTGAGACCAAGCTGCCAATTAAGGGTGACACTGATTTTACCAAGGGAATCTTAAACATGTCATCTGGCTTTCAGAGTTTTTCACACATTACGGTCGCTGTGATTTTACCGATACACGTTTTTCTTGAAGTACTCAATCTGATATAACGTGTAATTAAATAAAACGCAATCGACTTGTGGACCCCACTTTTTCCATTAAACGTAAAAACACTGGTAAAAGCCAGTTTGCATGATTTAAATAAGTTAAAATAATTACCTTGATGGTGATGTCGGTTCTTACGAAATCCGCATTTTATTCCATTTATCTTTAATTATTACATTTATAAACCGCATAATTTGAAAAACAGCCGTTAACTTATAAAACCCGCATGTATCCCTTACAAAAAAACATGACCATGCTGTGTATTTGGTATGGAGGCAAAAAAATCGATACAACCGAAAATCAAACGCGACTTCAAAAGACGTCGTCGGCTCGAAACATCCATCCGTGTTTACTTCGGCTTTGCTATAAAAACGTTTGATCTAAAACGTTTGACTTCAAAAGACGACGTCGGCTGGAAACAACCATCCGTGTTTATTTCGTCTTTACTATAAAAACGTTTGGTCTACCTGGTAGTGTGCGCGTGTCATTTTTAGCTTGTGTGATGCAATAATTACTGGAATCTGATAAAAGGGATAAATAAAGATTAGGATATATTTTAAATGATGGAATATACCATACCCATAGCGTTCGGTAAATAATAATTATTTTACTTTGTCGTTCGTAAAAATGCAACCACGTTCGCGCGATTTACCTCGGCGGATCCTCCGCGACATCGCGGTGGTAAATGATTGCCTAGAGGCATCCGCTTATCACCGTGATGAATTTACACGATCACGGTGACGAGTGGAAGTCCGCGTATTGCGGGGGACGAAAATTACTCAGTCCGCGATGAAAAAAATCACGGGGATGAGCGGAAAAAAATAAATCCGCGCTGCGTGTACTGTACTGTTAAACAAAAATGGTATTCTGATATAAATAATTCAAGCCGTCTTGACTCTTATTCACTTTTTAAGCTCAATTGCGAACTAGAAAAATATTTGCAAGTGATGCATGAAAATAAATATCAAATTGCTCTCACCAAATTTAGAACGTCCTCACATTCTTTATGTATCGAAACCGGACGATACGATAATACGCCACTTGAAACAAGGCTTTGTTAATTCTGTAACATGAATGTCATTGAAAACGAATACCACTTCCTTCTTGTATGTCCAAATTACCGTGAACTAAGAAATAGATATTTGAAACCATATTATTGTCACTGGCCGAACATTTATAAATTTGAAAGTCTTCTTTCTTCAAAATCAAACAAAACCATACATAACCTTTCAAAATACATTTACTTTGCTAATAAAAAAAGAGATGCATAATTTTTGTTATTGTTCCACGATTTTAAAATACATTATTCCTGAAAAATCTTGAATCAATATCAAGAAGTAATAAATTTGTAGTTTATACATGCCATATTTCTCAGGAAACAAGTGTTAATATCTATACGTTATTTGTTAGGATTTGTAAGATGTTTAAATTGTCATTTTTACATTGTTAAGAAATTTAATTAAGCACATTTATTATCTGTATCTAGAAACACTAAAGGTCACTTGTTAACATGAACATTATACCTGTTTAGTTTTGCTTCGTTTTATGTAATCTCTTCTGTTAATCATTATCTCTCTGTGTTTGTTTATATTGCTATAAGCATTGTAAAATGTTTAATGCAAGTAAATTTTCGTATTCGTATTCGTTAACAAATTAATGCCATTAACATGTGATTGCTTAGAAGTGCTGTATGACTGCAAGATAGAGTTAATTGTTTCCCCATTAGGCTTTTATGTAATTACACAAAGTAATGGATGTTTTGATGTCATTGTTAGGCAATTGACATTTTAAGTGCTATATTAATTGGTTGCTAGCAAGCTCTCACAGAAGTCAAATAGTAAATTGCATATAATTATTTTCATTGTCAGCATGATTGTGCTTTTCTTAAAAAATATTGTTTGAAGTAAATGTTGTGAAGTAAAGAGAATAATTCAAAGATTTATATTCAATCACACAACTGGAAATCCCACAATCAGGTTTACTTTAGAAGTTTACCTAAGGCTTACTGTTACAATCTTGGCAGCAAAAGCTTAAACAACAGTATAAATAATTTGATGAGAAATCCTGCAAATCTAAGATATTTGAGTACTTTTAGAGTAAAGCATCAATAAACATTTAAAGGGTTTACTTAATATGAATTGGTCCAAAGTAATATTTACATCATAATTTATTTAGTAAAATAAATCATTCTGAAAATTTTTAGTTACCAACAGTCACCAAATATGGTAGGAGATTGGTCTTGGGTAGAATGGTTTGATCTTCAGTCACTCAACTTGGCAGGTAGATTGATCATGGTCAGTAGATGACCCATATTGATTTTGGGATCAAAATGTCAAAAGTGATGGTTATCTTCAATAGAAAATTGATATTCAGAATGTTTTGAAGTACAGTAACCAACTTGTGTGTGGATCTCATGGCTGAAGGTGAAATTTGAGATTGGTGTGTGTTTTTAGTTTTATTTATCATCGTTACTGGAAGCCCATATGAGTGACGCCTCCAGAAGAGTGCAAGATACAGAGGATCGTCCCTGGTTCTTTTAGGTGCCCGGTGTATAGCACCACTACACTGGACCTCGGTTTATAGTCTATTTCGAAACACTGTTAGTAATTTTAGTTGGAGTAGCTGGGGATCGAACCAGCGATCCCTGGACTCCGAGGCAGACGCGCTAACCAGTGAGCTAATGATCCGCTCTGATTTGAGACTGGTTTTCATGCTCAGTTTTATAACCTTGGGCACAGGTATTTGATCGATCTTTATTAAATTTCATCAGTTAAAGTGCAAACATGGTATAACTATCATCAAAATAAGAAATTATTAATACTGTTTTTGCACTAAAGTGACCATTTGATGTTAAAAGGTCAAGGTCACAGTTTTTGTCATAAAAACTCAGTGTCTGATTTAATTACTGGAGATCATTTGCACCCTTAATGATAAAACTTTGTGATTGGTCATGATCAAAAGGCAACATCAGATCCTGTTGATTTTTGGATTAAAAAGTTAAGTCACATGATAAATAATGTCACAGGGTGAGAAAGAATGTGCAGCCAGACCGGGACTCGAACCCGGGACCCCTCGCTTACAGGGCGAGTGCTCTCCCGACCGAGCTATCCGGGCCGCTTACACATCTTCTCCCCAGATAGTGACTAGATTCGTACCGCGACAATAAGTTTAATTTTAAATCATTAACTTATGGATCTGCTGCCATCAGGAAACAGTATGGAGATTTTCCTTGTCTTTAATTGGCTGTGTTTTCAGTTTCAGCATTGATAGTGTTTTCATGGCATGGGCATGTAAACTCCACTTTTGAACACACATTTAAGATGTTGAATCGGAAGTGTATTGAATCAAAAGTGTATAAATTTATAATTTTGAAACCAATTTTCAAGTAAATGCCACTTTGTCCTTGATCTTTGACTTATTATCCTCCAAATCATCTGGGTAATCTACTTCCCAAGACCAATCTCCCTACAAAAGTTCTGTCTGTACCACATTATTCTTCTGTTATTGATCTGAAACCAAAAAGTTTATTGTCAGAGAGACAGCCAAATGAACAACCAGCACCGCAGCATAAGTACTATTTGAAAGTACACCAAAGGAAATTTCAGTCACCAAACTTGGTACATGTGTATATATTAATATTCTGGTGATGGGGGTTATGTTCATGTCCATTTTAGGTATGTTTCTTGCTAGTTATAATTTAGGTTAGTTTAATTTCTCTTGTGCATTGTTTTCTCTGAAAGTCAATGTACTCTTTTCGTTTTAGATCTTCGTACATATGCAAACAAGATAACAGTTTCAACTCTTTTTTTCTGGTTCTGTAATATTATGTTCCTGTTTTTGATTTTTTCTATAGATGGAGAGGCATAAAGCAGATGAACTGTAGTTGACAAACATGCAGTTACAGAGGTATGTAGTAAGATACTTCAGTAATAAGAAGGATTTTTTTTTAATCTACCACAGGTGTGTAAGTTCATTGACTGCATTAAGCTAGGTTCGCTCATTCATAAACCTAGTTATTACATTGGGGTTGTTAAAACAAAAAAACAAAATTCCTTTGAAATCAAAATGATTTCAACATCATATATCCTCTTTAAAGTTTGTTGTTCATAATCACTTTAAGTTAGAAATAACTGGTTTGAAATATTTCATACAAAGTTCTATGACTTGTCTTAGATTAGCTTAAAAGTTTGCCAGTTTTTCAGGAAATAGTAACTGAAGCCAATAAACTATGTAGTGGGTATCTCCCTACACAACAAACAATTCAGCAAAAATATTGTTAAAAGAATAAATCAATAAAAGCATTTAAAAGAGTAAATAAACTTAATTAAAAATTTATTCTTGGGTGTAAAGGTGTTTCCCCTGCCTGAAGTGAATCATTTACTTAGCTGTGGACATTCAGTTTTTACTGGTTATGTATATATTACAAAGATTTTGACCTTTTAAGATCTTCTGTGAAGACAAATAAATACTCCAAAGGTAAGTAACCAGAAAGAAGGTTTAGTCTTATTCAGACCTTTAAAAATATCATTTAAAAAGTTTGAATTACTGTAAAATTCCTATTTAATGCCCTGCCCTTAATAAACGACCCCACCCCCCACCCCACCCTTGTTATTTTACAGGAATAATATCTAAGGTACTCACCAAGAACGGAAACGTGAATCCATTTTAAGTATGATATACTGTATTAATATCCATTAAAATAAAAAAAACTGAATTCAATTTACTGTAAAAAGACTTAGTTTGCACTTTTATTTACTTTATTAACACTGTACACATTAACACTTAAGTGTTACATGTGTCAAATTTCCATAGAAATGTCCTGGGCTGTCATAGTCTGATGCCTGGTCATCAGAATCACTGTTGACATCAGATTCTGACAGTTCTGCAGACAGGTTATCAAGCACCTGCTCACTAACGTCCACCTCATCGGGATCAAACCTGTCAAAATTGGGCTTGGCAGTTTCATCATCGGATACGTGAGCAAAAAACTGTGTCCCATGCAATTTTGATCCATTTGAGAACTAGGGCCTTGTTAGGCGCTCTATGATTTCCAGCAGGAGTTGAGTCAACTGGCCCAGAAAATAGTTACTCATCATAAAGTTCAGAAAACTTGGCCCTAAACAGTTTGTTCCATGAAACATCTGCCGGCTGTAAATGTGAAGTGCAGCTCCCTGGAATCATGCACATGTCAGTGTTGCAGTGCGTGTTTAAATAGGCCTTGACATTGTCAGTGAAATGAGGGCGAAATGCCTCCCATACGAATAAGTGTCAGCGCCTTTGATTTTTGCCCCAGAGTTTTTGCAGCCAAAATAATATTCTCTCTTCATTGGCCCATGACTTTTTACCATTGATGATCATGTATACTATATGCCACAAGGAATGTCATCTTTTGGTAATGGTCGTACACCTGGCAAATGAACAAGCAAGAAAGTTTCATACCATCGGCAATCGCACCTAATGAGACCATGATTTTCTCCTCTTCCACCCTGTTGATTTAACAGAAATTCCATTCTGTCTGCGGATGTCAGAAATTTATCCACGAGTCCATCTGTAATTGCAACTGATTTCTGGACAATATGCGTTCTACAGCTGAATCAAATATTATGACCTTGTTTGAAGCATCTAAACCACCCACAGGTTGCATTGAATGACTGTGAACCATTCTGTTGATGTATTCTCAGTGCTTCATGCTTTAATGCTTTGCCGTTGACACGCAAGCCTTTGATGCCGCATTCAGTAAACCACTGCATAAGCCGCTGGTCAATGTTGGTGTATCGACCCCCCTCCAGCCCTTTAAATAGGAATTTTACAGTATAAACAATAACGGGATCGTATGCCACATTACAAAAAGGGGGTTGTTAGGGGCATTTACATGAGTAGTTACATGAAAATTTCCGAATTTTTTGCCAAAATCCCCCATAAAAATAAAATATTGGTTTCCAGAAAAGGGTGTAAGAGCAACCTCACCTAACTCCCTCTTAAGTCGGCCCCAAAATAAAATTCATGTAACTTTATAACTATGTTTAAAGTTAATTCATCTTATATTTAGTGACACTTGCAGACCCATGAACATATCTAATTCAGTTGTCTTGGTAAGTAGCAAAGGGTTAGGGATAAGGGCTGGTATTAAGCCCAGCAAGAGGTGGAGAGGGTTGGGACGACAGGAGGGGATTGGGGTTTGGGGCTTGGATTTACCCAAGTAATATTAACCATACATTTTTTATGCCCCCGAAGGGAGGCATATAGTAATCGGACCGTCCGTACTTCTGTCCGTCCGTCCAAAATAATCTTGTCCTCGCTTCTTCTCCAAAACCGCTTGAGGGATTTCTTTGAAACTTCACAGGAGTGTTAGTCACCAAGCCTAGTTGTGCATATCATCAGGAATTTCTGCTCGGATTATTTTTGGCTGAGTTATGGGCCTTTTTAGCAAAATCTTGTCCTCGCTTCTTCTCCGAAACCGCTTGAGGGATTTCATTGAAACTTCATAGGAGTGTTTGTCACCAAGCCTAGTTGTGCATACTGTAAGAATTTCTGGTCAGATTATTTTTGGCGGAGTTATGGGCCTTTTCACCTAATCCTAAACCCTAACCCTAAGGTATTTAACTAACCCTAACCCTATCTTCACAGGAGTGTTTGTCACCAAGCCAAGTTGTGCATATCGTAAGAAATTTCTGGTCAGATTAATTTTGGCGGAGTTATGGGCCTTTTCATCTAACCCTAACCCTAAACCCTAACCCTAAACCCTAACCCTAACCCTAAGGTATTTAACTAATCCTAACTTCTATATTTAAATCTTGTCCATGCTTTATCTTCAAAACTGCTTCTTTTTGGCCTTGTTATGGGCTTTTTCACTTAACCCTAAGTCTTTAACCCTAACCCTAAGGTCTTTAACTAACCCTAACCCTAAACCCTAACGATAACTTATTGTCCACACACTAACGGTCTTAATTTTTATCCAATCTTCTTCAAACTTGGTCAGAATGTTTATCTCAATGAAATCTAGGTCAAGGTCGAAAGTGGGTCATGTGACCTTGAAAACTAGGTCACAAGATCAAATTATAAAAAAAAGCTTGTCTGCACTCTAGCAGTCCTAATTTTGGTGCGATCTTCTTTTAACTTGGTCAGAGTGTTTATCTTAATGATATCTAGGTACTATTTGTAACTGGGTCATGTGACCCTTAAAACTAGGTCACTAGGTCAAAGTTAAAAAAAAGCTTGTCCGCACGCTAGCCGTCTTAATTTTGGTGGGATCTTCTTCAAACTTGGTCAGAATGTTTATCTCAATAATATCTAGGTCAAGTTGGAAACTGGTTCAGGTGACCTTGAAATTTAGGTCACTAGGTCAAATAATAGAAAAAGCTTGCCCTCACTCTAGCAGACTTAATTTTGGTCATATCTCCTTCACACTTGGTCAAAATGTTAATCTCAATAATATCTAGGTCATGTTTGTAACTGGGTCACGTGACCTTGAAAACTAGGTCACCAGGTCAAATTATAGAAAAAGCTTATTCGCACTGTAGCAGTCTTAATTTTGGTCTAATCTTCTTCAAACTTGGTCAGAACGTCTATCTCTATGATATGTAGGTCAAATTTATAACAGGGTTATGTGACCTTAAAACTAGGTCACTAGGTCAAATTAAAGAAAAAGCTTATTTGCACTATTGCGGTCTTAATTTTGGTGGCATCCTCTTTAAACTTGATCAAAATGTTTATCTCAGTGATATCTAGGTCAAGTTTGAAACTGGGTCATGTAACCTTGAAATCTAGGTCACTAGGTTAAATTATAGAAAAAACTTGTCTGCACTCTAGCGGTCTTAATTTTGGCATGATCTTCTTCAAACTTGGTAAAAATGTTTATCTCAATGATATCTAGGTCAAGTTCGAAAGTGGGTCATGTGACCTTGAAAACTAGGTCACAAGGTCAAATTATTGAAAAAGCTTCTCTATACTCTTAACAGTCTTAATTTTGTCCAATTTTCTTCAAACTTGGTCAGAATGTTTATCTTAATGATATCTAGGTCATGTTCGTAACTGTGTCACATGACCTTGAAAACTAGATCACTAGGTCAAATTAAAAAAAAAAGCTCTTCACACTCAAGTGGTCTTTATTTTAGTCCAATCTTCTTCAAACTTGGTCAAAATGTCTATCTTCATGATATGTAGGTCAAATTTGAAACAGGGCCATGTGACCCTTAAAACTAGGTCACTGGGTCAAATTAAAGAAAAAGCTTATTTGCACTCTAGGGGTCTTAATTTTGGTGGCATCCTCTTTAAACTTGGTCAAAATGCTTTTGGTGGCATCCTCTTTAAACTTGGTCAAAATGTTTATCTCAGTGATATCTAGGTCAAGTTCGAAACTGGGTCATGTGACCTTGAAATCTAGGTCACTAGGTTAAATTATAGAAAAAGCTTGTCCGCACTCTAGCCGTCTTAATTTTGGTGCGATCTTCTGCAAACTTGGTTAAAATGTTTATCTCAATGATATCTAGGTCAAGTTCGAAAATGGGTCATGTGACCTTGAAAACTAGGTCACGAGGTCAAATTATTGAAAAAGCTTCTCTGTACTGTAACAGTCTTAATTTTGTCCGACCTTCTTCAAACTTGGTCAGAATGTTTATCTCAATGATATCTAGTTCATGTTCATAACTGGGTCACATGACCTTGAAAACTAGGTCACTAGGTCAAATTAAAGAAAAAAGCTTATTCGCACTGGTTAAGGTTTAGGGTTAGTGTTAATTTTGGTGGCATCCTCTTTAAACTTGGTTAAAATGATCCTTTCCATCTTTCACATTATATGCATGCAGTATGCTTCATCTCTTCCACGGGCATATTTTTACTGCATATGTATACAAATTCGATTTCAAAGCTGCATTTCCGGGGCATATGTCAATTTCAAGTGACAGCTCTTGTAAGTCTTGTTATTATGCTTTTTTAGTGGAACAGCTGCCAGTTTGTTTGTTTTGATCCCAGAAAACCCCTTCTGTTTCTGTTTTATCACAGGAACCTGAATTTCCATAAAAAATATCCCACTATATGCCTATAAAAAAACACAGTGAATGCAAGGCATTCATACCCCACTCACAAACAAGATTTTTTCAGCTACAGTATTGACATTGGGTTTTCTCTGGTGGAAAAAAAAAAAGTATGAAAATAACATCTATTGTTAACAATAACTAGTCTCATTTTCTATTGCTGAGTAATTTGAAGTAACAAGTCTTGTCTTGACTCAAGTTTTGTCTGTGAGAGCAATGTACGAATAAGACAGAAAATACACTTTAATTTTAAATTTTACCAGTGACGTTTATGTGTCTTATCACCATATTTATCTTATCAGTGGCTTATTAAATAAAACTTATGCCCATTAAAAAATATTTCTTTGTGTAAATTAAACACTTACTGGGTCATCCACCCCGCTACTGTGAAACATTACAAAAGCAGACCATTCATAGCAGTAATACATTACCATCATAACATTGTTATATGTCCCTTACTTCAGTTAAGAAAGAAAAGGGTAATGCAGTTACAATGGTCTTTTTGATTTGAGTGTTCCGAGTGTTTGGGCCCCATGATTATAAAACTGTTTTCATGCAAAAACTTAAAATGTCTAAAACATTAACAGTCTTCATAAATAAGGAAAAGCTATCTGTTCAACAGTTGTTGTTGAGAGCAATTTTGTCATATATTCAGTTTAATATGTTTTATTTTATATAATAAACAGAAACAAAGCCATCAAATTTTCATGCTCAAATTGAGTCAAGCATAAAAAAAGTTTTATAATCACGTGCCTGATCATCAGATCAGCTAAGCAAAATCTGCATTAATTATACATGTACTTATAATTTTTAATAATTATGATTATAAATAGATTTAGAAAACAGCAGGCTTTAAAAGGTTAACCCTTTACTCCATAGATACACCTTTATCACATGGATTAAAAGTGTAGATCCAGATCAGCAGGAATATCATTCTGTGCCATCTACACTTCAATTTTAGATTCATAACTTTATTTCTGCCCAAAATTCAACCAGTCTGCCAGTGCAGATCCAGATCAGACAGCACAAAATTAATGTGCGGGTTGATCTGGATCCACAGTAGTTGCACATGGGTTTAATCACTTATATCTGGAGTAAAGGGATAACAGTTACATGCCAAACTCAATTTCCCGTAAAAACCCTTTCCTCTGTAGACACACCTTAATTTCATGGGCGAACAGTGTAGATGCAGATCAGACGGCACATCCGTGCTGTCTGATCAGGATCTGCACTGTGCGCTTTTAAAATAATTAGGATTATTTCTGACCAAAATGCGACCAGTGCAGATCCTGATCAGATGGCACAAATGTGCCGGCTGTTCTGGATCTACACCGGTTGCACATGCGTAAAAATGCATATATATGGAGGAAAGGGTTAAAAGTATTTTCTTGCTGTTGTGCCAAATACTAAGCAACCTGGGTAATTTATAACCATGTTGTGCATATATTAAACTCTCCAAAGCTGTTCTCAAATGAATATTTCCATGTTGAACATTTGATAGCAAGACTCTATGTGACAGTATATCAAAACAACTTTGTTTATTTGATTGTTGATTGTTTACATAATTTCACTTTCTTCTTTACAGATCCTCAAGTAATAGAAAACATGTTAGATAAAACACTTTTTGTATTTACCCAAGGGATTTTATGGGTTTTGACATCAGTTTATTGTCAGGTTATTGCACTTCAAAATGTCCAAAAATGATCTAAGCTTAGACTGACAACATGGGATTTGTTGAGGGTGAATGGGAAGTAATTTTAAATAAGCAATTAAGTTTCAAGCTAGGCTCCCTGTCCCACACCTCTTAGCTGACCTTATTCCAGCCAACCATAGTCAGGGAATTAGCTGGACTATTATGCAAAGACTGTCTACCATCAGGTCACTAGACAACTTTTGGGGACAATAACCCATACCCTCGTTAAGGGGAATTTTGTGTCATTTCAAGACAAAAAAAAGGGAATTTAAGTCATATACGCATGTTTTGACTTTGAAGTGTCAAACTCACTCTTAGACCACAGCTACCGTCCACTGGCCAATCAGTGGCCAGTATTACCGTTGTCTAAATCCCGTAGACAACTCTTTGGCGTTGTCTACGAAGGTCAGTGAAGCACGTGCATCTCGTGTTTTATCTCATTTTAATAAGTGGACGGCCGATAGATAAGTGTCATACTGTGCTATCGATACATGTTTGTGATAATTGTAATAGTACACAGTGGACATCTAAGCAAACAAACTAAATAAAAACACAACGTGTATTTGGTTTAAATTTTAAGGCCGTCGTCAGTCCTTATTGCACTGACAGCCGTAAAGAAAAAAAAATCAAAATCTATGTAACGGCAAACTGCTGTTCAATAAAATTTTGCCCAAATAATCAGTATTAAGGTATCTTTATTTTACATATGCAGTTAGAACAGTAAAGAAAAAAAAGGTTTCTTAACATCATGTCAGTATCATATTACTCAAGTGGGCAATTAAAATGATGTTTGGTGTTTTTTTAGTTTTTGTGAATTTATGTTAATAGAGTTTTAGGAAATGTTTAGATCTCGTTATTTTCTTTACTGTTCTAACTTGTCTTAAAATATGCAAAATAAAGACACATTAGTAACATTTATTTGTGCAAAGTTTCATTGAACGTCATTTTGCCGTTATTGAGATTTTGATAATTTTCTTTTTATCGAGGACTGTGGATGGCCCTTAATAGGGTTAGGGTTAGGGTGCAAAATTTAATATCAACAAGGCTTAGCACTGCAAAAAGGAAATATTTACTGTTTATAATACTTTTTTATTGTCTTTCATTATTTCACAAGAAGTTAACGATAAATATTTAGCAGTTCCCGACTAACTTACAGATATTATTATTATGTATTATTATTGTTATTGTTGTTGTTGTTGTTGTTTTGGATGTTTGTTGTTGATGATGATCAGGTTGTTGTTGTTGTTGTTGTTGTTGTTAGCAAAACGAACTTCTTATTGACTGTTGAAAGGGTAAACTAATTCATTAAAAACACAAACATTTGATTTTTTTATGAATGACAAAAATATTACACTTACTTTAAAACTAATAAAGTTTTATTAACATGATTGAATGACTGACTAAAATAACAACAAAATTACTCACAAAATAGATGCGACTCCTTTTAAACTCGAATGTGAATGACAGAAGTTTGTGCGATTCATTGCTTTGCGCACGAGAATTTCGGGGTTTTGCAGTCATGTGGTCTAAGTCGGATAGACAACCTCGTGGAGTGGCTATGAAAAATAGACGCTCGCTGCGCTCGCGTCTATTTTTCATAGACCACTCCACTCATTGTCTATCCTATACATGACATGGTGTTCTATCACTGATTATAATAGCTAGTATATTTTGTGACTTTAGACTTACAAATAAAACAATTCATCAATTATGTACATTTTCAGGAGTCCCATTATATTTTTTAAGGGGAAATGTTTTCTGAGACTGGGGAAAAACATACTTTTTTGAGAGGAGAATGTGGCTCATATTTGGCCCAGAAAATGGTCAAACAAGTGCCCCGACCATTGAGGAATTATAAAACCTAAATTGGGAACTGAGTGGTTCCCTAGCAGTACACTGGCAAAGGTACATAAATACTGGTTTGGCACCCAGGAAGAAATCATCATTTACTCACTTTAAGGACTTACAACACTCCTCCCCAGCAAGTTCATCAATAAAAAGAAAATTATCAAAATCTCAATTACTGCATGATCTACACAGTTTGCTTCTTTATCAGAAATAACCAAATGAATAAAAAAAGAGAAAACTGTAGATTCAGATCAGGGCTGGAGGTTATAAAACTGAGATTGGAAACCAGTCTCAAGTCGCCATTTCAGCCAATCAGATGCTTGAGATTTGAGACTGGTTTCCAATCTCAGTTTTATAACCTTGGGCACTGATGGAACAGTCAAACAACTATGCCTGATCAACTATATAGTGTAGACCCTGATCAGACTGTGGATGATATGCAGGCTCATCTGTGTCTACACAGCTTGCAAGTGTGACTTAAGCTGTGTTTAACCTTTTACTCCATCCCATGGGTGAACAAAGTAGATCCAGATCATCTGGCACATCTGTGCTGTCTGATCAGGATCTACACTGTTCGCTTCAGATCATCATTAGGTTACTTCTGACCAAGAAGCAACCAGTTTAGGTCTAGAACAGATGGCATGGATGTGCTGGCTTATCTGTATTTATGCTGTTCACACATGCGATAAAACCGGTATATATTGAGTTGTGTTAGATCTGCGAAAGTTGCACATGGGATGTTTAAAAAAAAATGGCTGGTTTGAGTTTTTAGTTCTGTACTCAGTTTCAATAAGCAAAAAAATACAGAATAGCAAGTTTGGAATTTTTATGAACTTTAATTTTTCACTATTTTTTCACTTTTCCAGCCAGTTATTTTGAAACAGCCCACATGCAATATATATGGAGTAAAGGGTTAAGCTGGGCTTAATATAGAAGCATATCTATTATCATGAGAACAATTATAATAAAAAAAGCTATAATTGTTATGTACATCTAAATGTCAGATCTCTGTTTTTTATGTCATTGAGTGCTTTTTGATGAAATTCTTGGTGTCTTCATGGCCTTTGATATGATGACGTTAGTTAAACATTACACTCAATGGATGAATTCATCAATTTACCAAACTAATCATAACCTTTGCTATAATTGATTGAACTCATTAACTCTTATCTAATTTTAGATTGTTCAACCGATTATTTTGGCGTGCATTTTTCAATAACCATCCATTTATATTCTTTGCTTACTTCCGAATACTATTTTTATTCCTTTGAATAGATCAATTAAGGTATTGTTTATTTCTCTCAGTTCAGCAGAAGCTGTTGATTATAAATCAATTTTCAGCACCATTTCACAAAGATTATTCTTTTTGGTTTTGAAATAATTCATTTTTTTAACATAATCATTATATTGATCATAATGTTCTTGATTAATATACCATAAAATCCCTATTAAATGCTCCGCGGGCATTGTGTTTTACCAAATTGGGGAGTTTAATTGTGTTACATAATGAATGATTAAATATTTTCATATCCAAAAAGTTTCATCGTGTACAGGAAAAATTAAGAGAAATAGTGATAATGCATAATTTTAATGGAGACTGAATAGTAGTGATAATGCATAATTTTAATGGAGACTGAATAAATAAGTAGATTAAGTCTATAGTTATCATATGAAATGTAAAAAGTAAAAATTAATTAATTGCTTGTTTTCAGTATAAAAAGCTGCCAACTCACTGACTAGGTCATTGAATGTGTTTTCATTTTAAATTTTAATCTCACAAATTTCAGTTAGCTTTTGAGAATTCCTTATGTAATGTTTAGTGGGTTTTTTTTTTCCTTATTATTTGTAACAGATTGGTGTCCTTCGTTGGCAATTTCTATACAATTATCATGTATCATTTTATGATACTGGTAGTTAAAGTAAATCATTTTATGACAGTAAAGAGCTGTGGCCTTCATTCAGCTGCAATTGTTGCGATCAAAACGTCACTCAATATTAATAAGACCTAATGGAGAAAACTTGTAAATTAATTCACCATCAAAGGCAAACTTTTTGTTGCCAGTGAAATTACACTAGCTGTGCTTACAATAAACAAAGTGAAGCCCAGGTACCGTAAAGTACTGGTTATAGTTAATATAATGTTACATAGCACCAAAACAAGTTCTGTTTACTCAATACACATTAGACTGGCGAGCTTAAACTTTGTGACTTGATTACCTTGTTTACATATTAGTCATTAATCTCTCCGACTGGTGGAGCTTGGAAGAAATAAAAGGCAAGACAGTTTACTGAAATTGGTATTAAAGACTCGCAACTATATAGGGTAACATACACCACTCTAAATATGAAAGCAGTATTGGATTTTTACTGCTAAAATTATTGTAGAAGGAGAAAACGTTTATTTGTTGGTCATAGGGTAATTTCACAAATTATGTTTAACTATATCAGTAAACTGTCAATTATTGGGTTTTAAAATTTTATTAGGTATCTAGCTTAAATTTATACTGAAGGTAAATGGTAAATTTTTATTGTTAATAAAATGTACTTTGCTAATTATTTGTATAAATTGTTACCATTTTCTTGTCATTGCAAAACTTTCTAAATAGAAATATGATTCAAACTATTCTTTCCATTTTAATGTTTTAAAAGAATTTAGTTTCAAATTAAACAAACATTTGTTCTTTTTTTTTCAGACAAATGCAGTGAAACAGTGAAAAGAAGAACTGAAATGAGTTGGATTAAACATTTGCTGGAAAGAAATAAGTGTGAAATCAATATTTAATCAACCAATCAGGTTATATACTATTTGCATAATTTGTGCGGTAACCAGTCAGAACTGAGATTATCTGCTGACGGTGTGAAATCAGAAGGCACGGTCTAAGATATTTTCTCCTTTTGTGAGAGTTCGGGAAGTGATGCCACCGACTGCCGATAACACGATATCTGGACTTCGCTCTCAAGTAACTCACACATATCAAAGAAACCAGTTAATACATGGGACTATGAAAGATTTGGCTGCAATGTCAGGTGACTCGGGCCAGCACAACGGTTATTTGGCAGTTGATGCAGAGGCAAACAAACATTCTAAACATGATTTTTACTATAAAGAACCTTGTTTATATACGCAAAAAATTTACTCAAATGCCGCAAAAGTGTTCAGTAATTTAAAACATCAGTCAAGAGAGGAACTTGAAAACCCGTATTACAGACGAAGAAATGAGGAAAAGAAAGAACAGTCAAATACATTGATTGTGGACTTGGAATTTGAGGATGATAATGAAAAACGTCTCACATTTGAATTGGCATTTGAAACTTTAAAATGTAAGTGCAGTTTTTACTTAGATTTGAAATTTCGGGTAATTCTAAACATTTTATTGTAGATTGTTGAATTATCTTTTAAATGTTGGAGTTCTGCTTTGTCATTTTGCAGTGGCCTGTTATCTTGATCTTTCTCTGCATTTTGAAATATTACATCAATTTAATTAACATTGTTGAAACTCAAGATAATCTGCAAGTCTTAATTAAATGGTACAAAATTTGATTTGTCATAATGAAACAGCATGAGTAAATAAATCTATTTGATTTTTAAGTTAGATTATTAAGATACTAGTTCGTGATAAATATACTCTAGTTAAAATAGCTCCATATATACAGGTTTTTTTTGCATGTGCGGCTGATGTAAATTCAGATCAGCAGGACCATCTGCGCTATCTGATTTAGATCTTCACTGTTTGCTTTTTGGTCAGAAATAACCTAATGCATCAAAAAGCAAACAGTCTAGATCCTGATCAGATTGCAGAGATGTGCCTTTCTATCTGGTTATACATATAGTTCACACATGGAATAACCGCCATATCCCATAGAGTAAAAAGTTAAAAATAAAGGCACTTTTTTTGCTTTGGGATAGGGAAGATTTTTTTCAGTAAGCCTTTCCACCATAGACACACCTTTATTGTGAGGGCGAACAGTATAGATCCAGATCAGCTGGCACATCCCTGCCGTCTGATCAGGATCTAAACTGTTCGCTTTTTTATTCATTAGGATATTTCCGACCAAAAAGCCACAAATGCAGATCCTGACTAGACGGCACAGGTGTGCCAGCTGATCTGGATCTAAACTGTTCGCCCATGCAATAAAGGTGTATCTGTGGAGGAAAGGGTTAAACAATTTTTTACACTGACAAGGGGGATTATGTCCAATTTATCATTACGTAAAAACTTGGCTTGTTCTAATTCTGCAAGGTGTGTTTATCCTTTTTTGTTTCAAATCATTTATACTGTTTACTCTTCCACTTCAACAAGTTGATACAGTCATGAACTTTTAATGCCCTTAAAATTTTATTCCAAACACTTGACAGTGTTTTGTAGTTCAATGGACCAAACATCTATAATCTGTCAAATGATTTTAATACCGGCATTTCCTTAAAATTATACTAACGAGCCCTGTTGCATAATGTTTAGTAGAAAAGCCGACATTTTTTGCTGTAAAATTTTATCACTAACTGCCAGTTAAATGAAATTGATTCATTTCCATTGAAATTAAGAAACTGAGCAAGTTCATTCTTTGTTGCAGAAATTTGTTGACAGAATAGTAAAAAGGAAGGATTCTTTGGTGATATATTTCGGAAATTTGGTATGCTGCTTTTGTTTTGGATAAAGCTACTTCTTTCTTTTTTTTCAAGTTACAAGTGATTTTATTGGGTGTTTTGAATACATTGCATGTTAATTTCATCGTAATGCGAATCAGTAATTAATCAAATTTTGAATGTCATTTTCGGATTATATGTCAGGGTCCCAAAGACACACATTCTCATGGCTGATCATGTACAAATTTCATTGCATTGGCACACCTATGCCGTCTGATCAGAATCTACACTGTTTCACTTTTGGATTCATTAGGTCATTTCTGACCAAGAAGCAGCCAGTATAGATCCAGATCCAATAGCACAGATGCACCAGCTGATCTGGCTCTTAACTGGTTGCTCTCCATAAAACCCACATTATAGGAAGTAACAGGTTAAATTAATAAAAAATTCAAACAATAAACAACAGTGCTATGAAATATACAATGAAAAAGCCAAACATTTTAATCTTAAATGTAAATTATTCAGATAAGATATTAAAATACAAGTAGTTATTTAATATAAGTAAAATATTCAGGTATTAAGTAACTGATCCCCCGCAAATTTTAAGGAGTATTGATATAACCAAATTATCCAGGATTACAGCCATTATGGACATTGAAAGTCTAATGGCCTATTTACCTAAGGGTTTGAACTTGTATTTACATTTTTGGTCAAAATATTATACTTTACTTAATTATTTATTTAGCCTAAATACATTGATACTGGGCGCGCTCAATTGGGCTGTCGGAACTGTGCCAGAATCTGACAACTTCCAACTCTTCCACAGAATCTGCCAAACAAGTGAAATTGGCTGTCGGAACTGAATCATGTTAGGTTTATATAAAAATTGTTACATAATGGCATGTGAATAATATCTTTTGAAGTCAAAAGAACTCTGAATAGTCTTAATAAGCCATACTTTATAGTTCAACTAAGTTTTCTTAGTTTTTAGATCAGTCAACAACAAAGCAATGTTTATAATTTACTATTTCTGGTATTTCTGTTGGTGAAATTCTTGGCAGAGTACTGAAGTGTAACCATTATTTTATGGCAAAAAAAACAGTATCTAAAAAAAAATTTCAGTTTGGTGCAGTATAAAACACTGACCGATTCCATTCACACCACCTATTTCGATAGAATGGGTAGAACGCTGCCAGAACACAGGTCGGACGCACTCGATTGGAGTTCTCCCTGTTCTAACAGTTGGAATTTCTAATCGAGCACGCCCTCTGAAAACAGCACCTTGGCTGACTTAATGGTACATGTAACTTTGCATAGAAGCAAGTGGTCAAACCATTGTAGGCCCACAACTATCAGTTTTGTGAATAAGAATGATTTTGCACGTGATGAAAGAAAGGTCACTAATCCTCAATGATTCTTTTCATTTGATCAACATTGATACATGGTAGTCATAATTTAAACTGATTTCCAAGTTTCAAACAGTCCATTTTATTTTGATAACCTGTAATGTCTATACATTTCATATTGCCAACATGGGCTTTTTAACAGAATAAAAGAACTGCTAATGTATGTTATCAAAAACTAGACAGTCACATGACCTACACCAAACTTTAATATGATAAATCAGTAAATAGTTTAACAATTTAATAATGTTATGTCCTATCTATTAAGAGTAATAGTAACCAGAAATAAACTTCAGCTCGCTTCAATCTTCTAAAGACAGTAATTGTGTTTCAATAAAAGGACTACATGTATCACATGACTGTCTACTTTTCCAAAACCTGTTATAGCTTAGTTCAAAAGTGAATCAGCCTGCTATAAACAGTTTATCCTAAGTGTCTAAATAGAGAATTTGCAAATTTATACTGCTCTGTTGCAAGTGAAGATCTTCTATAACCTTGATTTTAGGAGCAAAATGTTGGAACTATTCAAAAACTCTCTTTGACCAATTTTTCTTTTACCGTCCTAACAAACACTCCATGAACAAATGTAATAATCCTTGGCTAAGATCATAAAACAACTGAATAACCAAATGAATGGTGACCAGTCTACAAAAAAGATCTCAAGCTTCTCATTGACTGAAATGTAGAAACTCAATCATCTGATTTGTCACGACTAATCAGATGCTTCAGATTTGTGACTGCCAAAGTCTCCAATCTGTCAGTCTTATGATCTTGGGTCTTGGTTATAACTTTGTGTCGCCCTTTTGAAGAAATGGCGATACATAGGGACTGCTTTGTCCATCCATCCGTCTGTCTGTCCGTCACGAAAACCTAACGCTGGCTATAACTTTGCCATTTCTTAATATTTCTTTATCAAACTTTCAAATTATATTGCTTATGACAACACGCTCGAGATGATGCCAAATTCTCAAGGTCAAGGACACATTTGATGGAGTTATGCCCCTTTTTGTACTTGGATTTTTACATGAAAACTTAACGTTTGCTATTATTTTGTCATTTCTTAATTTTTTTTCATCAAACTTTCAAATTATATTGCTTATGACAACACGCTCGAGATGATGCCAAATTCTCAAGGTCGAGGTCACATTTGATGGAGTTATGCCCCTTTTTGTACTTGGATTTTTACACGAAAACTTAATGTTGCTATAACTTTGTCATTATGCCCCCACAAAGTGGGAGGCATATAGAGTTGCACTCGTCCGTCTGTCCGTCCGTACGTACGTCTGTACGTCCCCAAATCTTGTGGCATCAACTCCTCCTAAACTATAAGGCGGATTTCTTTCAAACTTGCACAGATGATCAAGCAGGATGTGTAGATGATCGTGAAGAAAGGATTTTTTCCTCCGACTATTTTTACCAGAGTTATGGCCCTTTGTTAATTTCAGTAGTTAAATCTTGTGGCGTCAACTCCTCCTAAACTATAAGGCAGATTTCTTTCAAACTTGCACAGATGATCAAGCAGGATGTGTAGATGATCGTGAAGAAAGGATTTTTTCCTGCTGCCATTTTAACCAGAGTTATGGCCCTTTGTTAATTTCAGTAATTAAATCTTGTGGCGTCAACTCCTCCTAAACTACTAGGGGGATTTCTTGCAAACTTGCACAGATGATGAAGCAGGATGTGTAGATGATCGTGAAGAAAGGATTTTTTCGTGCGACCATTTTTACCAGAGTTATGGCCGATTGTTTTTTTCAGTAATAATATCTTGTGGCATTAACTCCACATTTACTTTTGGACAGATTTCTTTATAACTTGCACACATTATCAAGCTGGATGGGTAGATGATCATAAAGAAAAGATTTTTTCCTGCTGCCATTTTTACCACAGTTATGGCCCTTTGTTTATTTCACTTACAAAATTTTGTGGCATCAACTCCACATTTTTAATTTAGCTGATTTCTTTCAAACTTGCACAGATGATTAGACATGATGTGAAGATTGTTGTAAAGGACATTGTCTTGCAACAATTTTCACCAGAGTTATGGCCCTTCGTTTATGTTAGTTATTAAATTTTGTGGCACTTACTCCTCATTTACTAATCATGATCACCACATGTTCTTAATACCTGGTACAAAATTTTGTAACAAATGTTGTTGCAGCAGTGGGGGCATCAGTGTCCTGAGGACACAGTCTAGTTTCTTAATATTTTTACATCAAACTTTCAAATTATATTGCTTATGACAACACGCTCATGATGATGCCAAATTCTTTGATGGAGTTATTCCCCTTTTTGTACTTGCATTTTTATTCCGACATAACACCAGAGGGCGACACAAGTGTTCAACTGATTACCCATCTAGTTGTAATTAAAATAGGTTTAAGATAATAATTAGTCAGTCTTGTTCACATTTTGATTAACTCATTGTTTACTTAGTAACATAAATAATGATTCAAACTACTTAAAATTTTACAGTTTGGAAATCAAATGTTTTCCGCCACATTTAACAACAAAAATTTGGGTCTCTCTCAATTAAAACATGTTTACATAATATAAAATATTGATTAATTTACTCTTTGTTTATTTGGTAACATAAAACAATGAATGAAACTACATTGTTTTACAAAATGGTAAACATGTCTATTCCTGGACATTAAACAACAGAAATAAGGATTCCTTTTTCACCATCAGAACATTAAAGAAAACATTTCTTTGCCCAGTGTGGCAAATAATAACCATACTTTGGTAAAGAAAAACTTAATACCTTCCAAAAAACTTGATACACAATGGACTTATTGTTTTGAATGCAAGTTAGCACCCTGGGTCTTAACTAATTGATATCAATTACATCAGCAAGTTTTCCATTACCTAAGTATTAATCAACACAATTGTTCCTTTGTCAAACTTGAATGACCCTATTGACTTGTCACTTTTAACTAGTACAGGCGAAAATTATAGTCAAGGTGTTACTTCTATTTTTGTCCGTTATTAGTTTTTGTCCCAAGTTGTTGCTGGTGTTGATAATTGTTGCCAAATTTTCCCTGGTTCAGAATATTTTTTTCTGAAACACCTAGCACTGAATAGATAAAAATAAACACCTGGCACTGATAAAAATAATATTTGATAATTCTATAAAATTAGCAAAATATAACATTGTGAATCTTTGTTCATTTTATGAAATACTGTATTTTCAATATATGATAATAATATTGAACCAGAAGTAAACTTTAAAAGAAAATGTTCTTTTTTTATGGTTGCAATAGTTATCTGGTAACTGACTATGTCAGCCATTTCATATTCCTTCTGGAATTCTTATAATGGAAAATTAAGTCAAAATAATAATTAAAAGATTTATTTGCAATATAATGAAAAAATATCTGGTTGTTTTTTAATGTAACTTTTGAAAATGGGACTTTGGAAGGCCTTCTGACTTAAATAATGCCCTGTTCATGCAAATAATGGATAGTTAAAAGTGGTATTGATTTTAGGATATTGCGAGGTAAGAAGGTGACAATTTATTAATGCTTTAGGTCCAAGATTCCCCTTGAAATTCTTCAAGTCAGCCTAACAATAGTCACTCCTAACTGCATCGGTTACTTCATAGGTTATTCATAGAATAATTTAATTTCTTTTTATTTAATTTATATAGTAGTTTTAATTAGATATTGATAATTTATTGTGAAGATTTCCATTTATATCAGAGATCTATATTTTGGAATTGACTTTACTTGAAATACAGGCAATTGACGTATTACTTGGCTGTAAAGTGATCATTGCCGCCTAGATACAAGCTGAATAATTTAAGACCTGAAAGAATATCCTTAAGCAGCCATTTCAAAATCTACAAATTATTTAAATATTACCATTATGTGGGATAAATGAAAGTTAAATGAAAATCCGAATCCCATTCAAGCCCTTTGAAATGTAAGAAATATTCAATAGGTGCATTGAAATGTATATTTTACAGTCTTTCATCTTTTTTCATATTTGCATTTATGTATATTTTACTAACCTTTTGTGGAACAATATAATGAGGAAATTTGCATATGTAAGATTGCAATATTTTGTTTTTCTGTTTTTCTGTCAAGGTGAATGAAGATATAAACAGTTTGCGTACTTGTACACTTGTTTATCCCTTTTATCGATGGATAAAAATCATATTCCTTTTATTCAATGTGTGGCCAGATTAGCCTGCAGTTTGATTGGAATCTACACTGTTAGCTTTAAGATTTCATTAGGTTATTTCTGACCAGAAGGCAAACAGTGTAGATCCTGATCAGACTGCAATGTTGCCAGTGGTGTTTTATGTCCTATCCTGTTGAGTAAACTTGGTGTTGTAATCATTATAAGCCATAAATTAATGTTCTTGTTTTTTATGGATAAGGCCCAGATCCCAATAAGAGTCATTTTTAGCATATTATTTGTAATTTATTTATTTATTTTTATGCCCCCACGAGCTTTATCCAAACACATCCAAATACATCCTCCAAATATTTTGGCATCAACTCCTCCCTAAGACTATCAGGCAGATTTCTTTCAATCTTGCACAGATGATCAAGCAGGATTTGCAGATGATCTTAAAGAAAGGATTTTTCTTGTGGCCATTTTTATAAGAGTTAGGCCTTTTGTTTTTATGCCCCCACAAAGTGGGAGGCATATAGAGTTGCACTCGTCCGTCCGTCCGTACGTACGTCCGTACGTCCCCAAATCTTGTGGCATCAACTCCTCCTAAACTATAAGGCGGATTTCTTTCAAACTTGCACAGATGATCAAGCAGGATGTGTAGATGATCGTAAAGAAAGGATTTTTTCCTGCGACCATTTTTACCAGAGTTATGGCCCTTTGTTAATTTCAGTTATTAAATCTTGTGGCGTCAACTCCTCCTAAACTATAAGGCGGATTTCTTTCAAACTTGCACAGATGATCAAGCAGGATGTGTAGATGATCGTAAAGAAAGGACTTTTTCCTGCGACCATTTTTACCAGAGTTATGGCCCTTTGTTAATTTCAGTTATTAAATCTTGTGGCGTCAACTCCTCCTAAACTATGAGGCGGATTTCTTTCAAACTTGCACAGATGATCAAGCAGGATGTGTAGATGATCGTGAAGAAAGGATTTTTTCCTCCGACTATTTTTACCAGAGTTATGGCCCTTTGTTAATTTCAGTAGTTAAATCTTGTGGCGTCAACTCCTCCTAAACTATAAGGCGGATTTCTTTCAAACTTGCACAGATTATCAAGCAGGATGTGTAGATGATCGTAAAAAAAGGATTTTTTCCTGCGACCATTTTTACCAGAGTTATGGCCCTTTGTTAATTTCAGTTATTAAATCTTGTGGCGTCAACTCCTCCTAAACTATAAGGCGGATTTCTTTCAAACTTGCACAGATGATCAAGCAGGATGTGTAGATGATCGTAAAGAAAGGATTTTTTCCTGCGACCATTTTTACCAGAGTTATGGCCCTTTGTTAATTTCAGTTATTAAATCTTGTGGCGTCAACTCCTCCTAAACTATAAGGCGGATTTCTTTCAAACTTGCACAGATGATCAATCAGGATGTGTAGATGATCGTAAAGAAAGGATTTTTTCCTGCGACCATTTTTACCAGAGTTATGGCCCTTTGTTAATTTCAGTTATTAAATCTTGTGGCGTCAACTCCTCCTAAACTATGAGGCGGATTTCTTTCAAACTTGCACAGATGATCAAGCAGGATGTGTAGATGATCCTAAAGAAAGGATTTTTTCCTGCGACCATTTTTACCAGAGTTATGGCCCTTTGTTAATTTCAGTTATTAAATCTTGTGGCGTCAACTCCTCCTAAACTATAAGGCGGATTTCTTTCAAACTTGCACAGATTATCAAGCAGGATGTGTAGATGATCGTAAAAAAAGGATTTTTTCCTGCGACCATTTTTACCAGAGTTATGGCCCTTTGTTAATTTCAGTTATTAAATCTTGTGGCGTCAACTCCTCCTAAACTATAAGGCGGATTTCTTTCAAACTTGCACAGATGATCAAGCAGGATGTGTAGATGATCGTAAAGAAAGGATTTTTTTCCTGCGACCATTTTTACCAGAGTTATGGCCCTTTGTTAATTTCAGTTATTAAATCTTGTGGCGTCAACTCCTCCTAAACTATAAGGCAGATTTCTTTCAAACTTGCACAGATGATCAAGCAGGATGTGTAGATGATCGTAAAGAAAGGATTTTTTCCTGCGACCATTTTTACTAGAGTTATGGCCCTTTGTAAATTTCAGTAATTAAATCTTGTGGCGTCAACTCCTCCTAAACTATAAAGCGGATTTCTCTCAAACTTGCACAGATGATTAAGCAGAATGTGTAGATGATCGTAAAGAAAGGATTTTTTCCTGCGACTATTTTTACCAGAGTTATGACCCTTTGTTAATTTCAGTAATTAAATTTTGTAGCATCAACTCCTCATTAACTATCTAAGGGATTTCTTTCAAATTTGCACAGATGATCAAGCAGGTTGTGTAGATGATTGTAAAGAAAGGGTTTTTCTTACGGCCATTTTACCAGAGTTATGGCCCTTTGTTAACTTCAGTGATTTAATCTTGTGGCATCAACTCCTCGTTTACTATTGGATGGATTTCTTTCAAACTTGCTCACATGATCAAGGTGGATGTGCAGATGATCATAAAGAAAGGATTTTTTCCTGCGGCCATATTTACCAGAGTTATGGCCCTTTGTTAATTTCACTTACAAAATTTTGTGGCATCAACTCCACATTTTTTATTTGGCTGATTTCTTCCAAACTTACACAGATGATTAGACATGATTTCTTAATTGCTGTAAAGGACATTGCCTTGCAACCATTTTCACCAAAGTTATGGCCCTTTGTTTATGTTAGTCATTAAATTTTGTGGCTCTTACTCCTCATTCACCACATATTGTTAATACCTAGTACACAATTTTGTTACAAATGTACTTGCAGCAGTGGGGGCATCAGTGTCCTGAGGACACAGTCTAGTTACAAACATTGTTGAACCAGTGGGGGCATCAGTGTCCGAGGACACATTCCAGTTTATTTCAAAATCTCCAAAACATTTTTTTCCATGACAAACACAATTGAATGACCAAAGATAGTGAAAAGTAAAAAAAAATGTCACCCTTTTCAAGAAAAAAGTTGAATGATACATTATAGGGATCATTTGGCCCCTGTCTAGCTACCCAAACCAAAATCGCAAGATTAATTTTAACCTTGCGGCAATCTTACATATTAAGCTTGTGCAAGCTTGCCGCAAGCTTGGAATTGGAACCGCGCGGCAAGCTTGTGCAATCATGCAAAAAGGGGGCTTGCGCAAGCTTGCGAAAGATCATTTTGTATGATTTACTTGTGCAAGCTTGCACTAGCTTGCGCAAGCTTGTTAGGACCTAATACAATAATGTGTATGACCTTGATCTTGTTTGCAACCACAATCGAATATTCCAATAATTATGGTTGAGTTTAAGAGATACAATTAGCTACTATTATAAGCTTGCAAACCTAAATGCAGTCATCTTGTCTTTGCACTTGATCAAAACTGTTTTTGTGCATGTCAGATGTGTATGTGTTATTACATGTTAAGAATCATCATCATCATCATCATCCTTCATCACCATCATATCAATAGCATATCATGCAACTGATAAACATTGTAAACTTAAACAATTAACTTTCAGTGTATTATAATATTTCATATTAAATAAGTACAGCTGCTTCTAAGTAACATGTAGCTGACAGCTTGTTTCACAAGTCAAAACTCACAAGTCAAAACTATGCAATAAATACCTGATCTAAAGTTGATGTTAATCCATTAAAATTTTCAAGCATTCTTTTTAATAATTTGAAATGTAATCCTTTCTTGTAAGAAACAACAGTCTTTCCTGCCTTGGTGTTCTGCCATTATCCTCCAAATATTCAAACTTGAGTGTGCTTATTTTGCATGGGATAGAAATGATCACATGCCGGTATATGTATAAAATTCTTCTTAGCTTAAGAAGCAGACAGCTTTACATTAAGTTATCTTCAACATTAAGATAGATTGTTCTACCAGCAGCTTTGCCATGAGACTAATTGGGTCATGCAGGATGTAACTCTGACATGACAAAGAACATCATTTGGCAAGCTAGCGCAAGCTTGCAACACCTTTTACAGTATTGCAAGCTTGCGCAAGCTAGTGCAAGCTTGCATCTTATAAAGAAAAATGCTTGTAAGCTTGCGCAAGCTAGTGCAATCTTCCATGTAAGCTTACTTTAATGAAACAAGCTTGCCACAAGTTTGTCGCAAGCTTGCTACAAGCTTGTCGCAAGCTTGCTGCAAGCTTGTCACAAGGATGCATTTTGGTTTGGGTTGTAGCAGTTACTGAGTATAACAGTAACTTCTTTAATTTATATTTATTATGACAACAGGGTTGTTATGCTCTAAAATCTTTTTATCACATTATGAACATGGAAGTTGAAATTTGAACATTTTTTGAAGCTGGACACTCCACCAGCAGGAACAAGTAGTTTTTATAACAATCTGATGCGACTGTTCAAAAATTGCCATTTAAATATTTGTTCAACCAAACAACCAACAAGTTCAATGTTTGTCAATCACAACTGTTGATAGTTGACATTACATCTCGCATCTGGAAAAGGTACTACACCTATTCATTTTGAATGTTTATTTCTCTCTATGAAATTCCGAAATGGAATGGTCAGTTTCTGTAACAGGACAATGGACTTTTTACGATTATAGTTTACTTTTGATTATGTCTTCAATGTTTCTTCAACAATTTCATTGATACTATTTCTGCCACATTGAAAGTCTGTAAATATTGGTATCAATAGTGGGCTATAGAGCAGTGAAGGTTCCATTGAATTCTACATACCGTTGGCTGATAACCTGTGAAGGGAGTGTTTCTCAGAGAGTTAAAATGGGTCAATGTAACCATGATAGTCAGAATTCTGTTTACTGGTTGAAAAACAAAACTTTGGCTGTCAAAAATTGAGACTATGACTTAATGAATTTTTAATTGACATGCTATTTAAACGCTAAGGTGCAGCTGTTCTTGGCTGCTATTTGCTTATAAGGTTTTGTGGAAACCAAACCTATGCCTAAGATCATAAAACTAAATCTGAAAACTAGTTTCATAATTCCAAGCATCAGATTGGCTGGCAGTCTCCATTTTTGGCAATCAGATGCTTGAGATTTGAGACTGGTCTCCAGTCTCAATTTTATGATCTAGGGCCTTGATCTTAAGCCTGCCCTAGTTAAGTTCTGAGACAATATTCTATTTCAACCAATCAGAATACTTTTTTTGCTTACTTTTATAACAATTTAAAAGTATGCAGTGTAAGTTCTATGACATCTTACTATTTTTATGTATTACACAACAAAGACCCATATTTATTTTACTCTTTGCAATCATCTTAAAAGTTTGTACAAGTATGTTATAACTAGACATTTATATTCAAGTGTTAACAAGAAAAGTATAACACAGACGTGTTATATGTGGACGACATTTAAAGAAGTTAGATGTTGGGTGTAAGAGTTCATGCAGGTATTAGCATAGCACTAACCACATTAAATGAATTTGCTCTATTTAAATTCAACATTATCTTTCAAAATTGTCCTACCACGTACATGGCAATTCCTTTGGTACTTTCAGGATGAAAAATCTATACTAACTTTCTATATTCAGCATCTTGATCCCGTAAACCAGGGGGGGCGGGGAATGGGAGGGGATGGGGATGAGTCACAATTATTCTTAACAACAGAAAAAGACCTACAAAAAATGGTTATACAATCATTATTTACTTTATAGACACGAAATCGCCCACTTGTAAAACAGAAACCCACTAGAACTGTCAATTTCAACATCAAAAACATTTGTAAACAAAGAACCATCATAATATAGGTCACATCCACGCGCCGAAAATCAAGTCATAGGATTGCCAATATTCGTAAACAGAACACAAACTTCAATATCATCCAAGAATAACTATCTGAACAATGTCTCTTACTACATGTACACTCTTTCTATAACTGCTTACAAAAATAAACTTTCAATTCGCATAATTAAAAGAAAACACCGACTAATCGATCTATTTATATAATCTATACATGTATATATTTATATTTATAGTTAAGGGGAGATAATTCAATTCAATATTAATATTTATATACTCGATTATAAATAGCTTGACCTTGAACTTAACGTACATACGACATGGTTCCCGTTCATTACTCAACGATCTATATATAAAGCCGGGGGCATAGTATAAAGTATGGTGTGGAGTCTTGGAGTGGAGTCTTGGAGTGGAGTCGGGAGTCTGACCTTGGAGCTGAATTTTGGAGCTGAATTTTTGGAGTGACAATTTGGAGTCTGACCTTGGAGTTGGTTTAGTCTTAGTTTTGAAATATTTCATGACAATGATATATTTTTTATATCTGTAGCGGGCATGGGTTCAAATGTTATAGTAAACATACTTATTATTTTATGTAATAAGCATGTTTCAGTACACACGAATGTCTTCTAAGCTATTTATGATCAATATTTTTAGATGCACTTTAATAATAGGTAATTACGACTTTCTTTTTTTATAGCAACACAATGTTAAGTTTGCTGATCTGCATGTGTTAAAAAACTGTGCGGTGTTTTAAGATTTTAACAAAAAATAATTAAAGAATGCCTAGCAAGTTGATAATAATCTTCATACCAGTAGTAATATTGTATGGTATTTTACATTTTTTAAAATGTATTTTTATCTCAAGAGTACAATATGGGCAGAATATGCCTTAAACTATTTTAAATTTATATTTTTTTTTGACAGCAATTTTTTCTGAAATCATAAACAATAATTGTCATTATTTTTATATCTGCCGAGGACTTAAAGCCTTCTTTCATTATGATTATCAGTTTAAAAGTCAAAAGTAATGTTCAAAGAACAGTTTTCAGAAACAATACTGTAGAACTGGTTTTTATTCACGTTAATTTTATTTTCGCTAATATTCGCGAATCATTTACCTAGTGAATTCATACATATCGCAAATATATGATGAGTTTTGATATATCCGATAATTATGCGAAAAGAGGCAACTTTAACAGAACTGATAATCACTTTAAACGCCGCATAAAATTCCTTTTTGGCCACAATTCTGTTATTTGATTTAATTACTTATGAAATCGTGATCACGGTAATAAATTATCCTTATATACTTACGATTTCGAGTCTTACGACGTCGCAAGTTCATAAATACGCGAATAATGAAAATTGGTGATTTTTTTATGAAAATCGCGAAATTTTCTCCACGCGAAATTAATGCGTTTTACAGTTTATTATTCTTACATCCCATGACATCTATCACAAAATATGGATGCACCTGCACTTTTTGTAATGAGTCAACCTTGTTATGGCAGGAACCCATAAGTGTCAAGATTAGATCATTGTTTTTCTTGAAATTCTCTTGGGCTGTCATGGTGCCTTGAACTGACCATTTAGCATGTCATATAACTGAGCAGTATCACTGGCAGGAACATAGAGAGAACATTGTTTGAACCATTATTGACCTATTAATTTGGAGAAGACATACCCAACAAAACATTTATTGTACAAGAAACAAATCTGAATATTTAATGTCATTAATGTTGGCCATTTTATGTTGTTTCCATCAATTGATTTTCTAACTGGTTTGCATAAAAGTAAATAACTTGATTATACATGATCAGCATGCTAATATATATATTGCATACTTCAAGGTTTGAGATCCTTCATGTATTCATATTGCATCACAGTTGTTTTATTGAAATGAAAGTACAACTTTATACTAACAAATGATATTTAATTATTTTAATATAAACAATTGTTGTAATACATTTGTATTAATCACAGGTTTGCTTTATTAAATGTTTTATTAAAGCTGTAAAAATTCCCATTCCATAAGAACACCTTGAATTCACCTTAGAACAGATGTTTTATTGCTAAAGCTTAAGTTCAGTCTAATTGTCGAATAATGATTTAAGGTACACCAAGAGTTTATGTCCAGCGTCTATCATCTCAGTTCCCTAGAGACTGTCTCTGCTCCAATTAACACAGAAAAAAGCTCTGCAGACATTGTGTTATGAAGTTTCTTGAATTTTGACAGTTATTTATAAAAATCACATATCTAGTTGTCCTAAAGAAAACAAACACTGTCCACAAGTATCCCAGACTGGGACAAATAGGGGATCATATTATTTAACTCCAAGACTCCACTCCAAGACTCCACTCCATACTTTATACTATGCCAAAGCCGGGCCACATGGTTCTCAGCATTCGCTAGCGCCGGCCTAATTGTACTATAGTAAATATAATCAAGTAATAGTTACATAGTAATAATATATTATGACCCATCATTCGTCCAGAAAATAGATCTCAATGAAATGCTTTCTAAGACTCTTGTCATTAAACTGCTTTTGTTTTATTGATTTCAGATCAAAGGGTGTTCGAAGATTTACTACAAGAGTGTTCATTTTTCACACATTTTCCTGAGGTAAGATCTGTTCTCAAAAGTTATCAACTACTGTAACTTACTTCTCCACAATGATGAAGTGGCTATGAAGTTGTGCAATAGTGCAATATAGAGCTCCAAGGATTAATTCATAAATTCATATCAATATGGAATCAACATCATAAAAATCTAAAATTAAAAATAAAAGACAAAACATGTAAAAGTAATTTGTATGTTTTCAGCTTCATTCCTTTATAATAATATTTTAGTTTAACGATGATAAAAGACAAATTCACAGAGCAATTGTTGAAAAAACTTGAACTGTTGACATGCATCTGTGCTGTCTGATCAGGATCTGCACTGTTCACTTTTTGGTCAGAAATTACCTAATTAATCAAAAGCAAAAAGTGCAGATCCTGATCGGATGGCACAGATGTGCTGTCTGATCTGGGTCTTCACTGTTTGCCCACACTGTAAAGGCTTATACTTAGAGGAAAAGGATAAATGTTTTTTCGCATGTATGTGATGTAAACAAGGTTGTTGTGCATAGTGAAACCAGGTAGTAAGGCAGCAATTTATAGAATCATTAACAGAAATATTTACTCTAGCAAATCATATAAACAACTTAAAAAGGTTTATCTGTGAGTTAAGATAGCAATATTTGTAGACCAATTGTGACATGATTTATATTACAGACCCTTTCAATAAAATTTGATCATAAATATGTGCTGTAGATAGTAGGTTGTAAGACAGATGGTACAGTCTTAAAGGATTTGGAAATACTTGAATGTGCATCTTTGATCTGAAATATATGACTTAATAAAACAGTAAATCAAATTGTGGTATTTACTATTTAACATATTCAAAAAATGTTCAATACTTTTCATTAACCCTTTATGGTATATGCTTTATCACAAGGGTGACCAGTGTAGGTCCAAATCAGCTGGCAAATCGGTGAAGTATGATCAGAGATCTACACTCTTTTCTTCTTGGTCAGAAAAAAACCTAATGAATCTAAGGTGAGCAGTGTAGATCCTGATCAGACAGCATAGGTTGCACTAGATATATAGGATTGGTATCCATCATGCCAGACATTAACCCTTTCCTCCATAGACACACCTTTATTGCATGGGTGAACAGTTTAGATCCAGATCAACCGCACATCAGTGCCATCTGATCAGGATCTAAACTGTTAACTTTTTTATTTGTTAGGTTATTTCTGACCAAAATGCATCCAGTGCAGATCCTGATCAGACGGCATGGATTTGATGGCTGATCTGGATCTACACTGGTCCCCCACGCATAAAAATGCATATATATGGAGGAAAGGGTTAAGGGTTAAAATATATATCAGCTTGTCTTAGATGTCTGATTCATTCTTCAGTATGTCTACCATTAAGGTAATTTAGGTAGATACATAGGCAGATTCAACAGCACTACATTCTTAATTGCATTTATATATGAATTTATTGAGAAAAATAATTTTCTGAATCCTTATACCAGTGTCAACAACGTAAGTTGAAATTGGTTTCTCCTTTAGCAAACTTTGAATACAATATGTTGTATCATTATGTTTCACAGAAATTCAGAGTACCATAAAACTTGAATGAGACAACTACAAAAATAACATTCTTTATGATATTGACACATTAACCCTTGATCACAGTTTGTCCTTTCTGTGACTGGTGTAGACCCAGATCAGCCTGCACACCCACACAGCCTGATAAGAGTCGGACCTATAGTTTGCTTATTATTAAAAATGTCCGTAAAACCCCCCTTTACACAATCAATGAACTGTCTCAAACTGAACAAAAGTTGAGTCCATTATATTGATGTAGAATCTTTATGGTTAATGAAATATGATAAAATTATATTATTGACACATTAATGGAAGGCAGCAATTACAAAGATTTCAACAAACAAGGCTTTATGATTTTGAAGTGATTTTATAAGTATTTCCATTGAAAATCATTTCTCGTCAATGACAAGTCAATAATAAAAGACCTTAGCATGATAATTCATTTTGTCAAAGTCTTCCATTTTGGGTTTAAATAATTGTTTGTTTAAACATGTACATAAGAAAGAGATTAAAGAAATCAAATGAATATGATATAATAATAAAGTTTAAAAAATTTTGTCATTAAAAAACATGATCATTAACATACAAAACAACCAGTTTATACAATTAACAATTCACCCTTTTCTCCATATATACAAGCTTTTACAAATGTGTGACCACTGAAGATCCAGATCAGCTGGTACATGCAGATGTGCCAGCTGATCTGGATCTACACTGTTAGTCCATGCCATAAAGACTTATATATGGCAAAAAGGGTTAAATGTTTTAAGAAACATAAAAATTCTTTTATTTTCTGTAACCCATTAGATTGTCCACAACAGTTATTTCTTATGACACAAAATATGACAACACCTACCCAATTACAACTCAAACCATACTATATTTATTAATTCTGAATTTGTTTCAGCTTGTAAAAGGATTCAGACGATTTATTGCAGATTTTACAATCATTTAATATGGAAATAACATTGCATGGTTTTCCTTAGGAATATAATTTCTTGGGGATGAAATTCTGTTTATTTTGATGTAAAAACATAGTAGATTTACATTGGCTTATTGTCTTCTTCATCCAGGGGATTGGCATAATTCCACATAATTTTGTGGGGAGGGGCCATTGAAAGTCTTAAAAAACATAAACAAATTATTCACCTTTGAATTAATTTCTATCAATCTGAGCTTGATTCATAACTAATTTAATTCATAACTGAATAGCAAAAAGTGTAGACCCTGATCAGACTGTGCTAATGTACCAGCTGATCTAGGTCTACACAGGTTGCAAACTTGATAAAATTTTATGCCTTGCCTTAAACCCTTTTCTCCACATATACTCATATACTCATTTATAGCATGATTGTGTGAACAGTGTAGATCCAGATCAGCTAGCACAGCTGTGCCAGTTTGCTTTGCAAACAGTGTAGATCCTGATCAGATGGCGCAAATATGCTTGCTGATCTGAATCTACACTGTATCCCCATGCAATAAAGATGTATATATGGAGAAAATGGTTAATCACTTAATTTTAACAATAATTAGTAGGGAATTTTTGTTAGTACTCAAGACAAAAAAACTCACTAACTTTTTTATGCAAGTGCCCAAGGTTATAAAACTGAGCATGGAAACCAGTCTCAAATCTCAAGCATCTGATTGGTTGAAATGGCGACCAGTCGCCATTTCAGCCAATCAGATTCTTGAGATTTGAGACTGGTTTCCATGCTCAGTTTTATAACCTTTAGCCATGGTGTGGCTCAATGCCTTGCGGATGCCTACAAGAGCTTAGCTCTAGCATAGGTTAATCTAACTAACTTTAGGTAAGGTATGAATAACTGGTACCACAGTATGAGTAAAAGTATTACAATACTTTTGTTGTACATTAAATTATTATCAAACCTGAATTACGCAGGTCTAATTTTGAATTTGTGTGTGTATTAAATGTTTGGTTATGATAGTTCAGAGACATTTGAGAGATTTGTCTAAGTGTCTGGTTGTCTATAAAAAATCTCTCTTAATTTTGTTTACTTGAATTACCCAATCAAACAAACATTTTTGACTTTTCGAAAGTTCAAACAAGGGTAATTTCGCCTGAGATGTTAAAGCATTGGTCATTGTTATCAAAAGTGACACCATGTTATTATAAATGTTTCTCTTTTATATAAACAAAATAGTTTACTTTATTAATGTTTAGAAACATAGATTCATGAATGCACTGAAAAGTGGTATACAAATCTGTTTGAAGTCTTATCATAATAGTCTGGTTTTACCTGTTTTCTATGGGTTATTTTTCCATTTTAATGGACAGATTTCAAAAATTGGTTCAAGCACTTAAAATCCCTTTATGGGAAATAATTACACAGACCAATTTATCTAGATCGTATTGAAAACAGTGATAGTATTATTCACGATTTATTTGACAATACAATAGTTGGATTATTAAGAATGGAAGATAGCATTATGAATGCCAAGGAATCCTGTTTGAATCCTGCTTTCTTTAGTAAACAAGTCTTTAAAACATGACAGATGGGGGGAAAGCACTGTTTAACCTCTAGTCATTTTTACCAAACCATCCCGAGTTAAGTGCTGTAAATCCTAACATATCTCCATTGAAACAACTTCACCATTGGAATGCCTACAATCTGTTTTAATATAGGCCCTTTGTTAGACACTCTTATAATGGGAAAAATGTGATGTTATAGGGAAAAGAATTTTTTATCATTGAAACTACTTCTGGGTTTCATGCTTTACAAATTTTTTTTTAAATATAACTTTAATCAAGTGCTGTGAGGGAATTTGGTTAATGTTTAACTTTTTTCCGTATGAATGATTTGCAATTTTGACAAAATCTACTGAATAAAGTGGTCAGGGATTAATATTTCTGTTTCCACGACAAAATTTAATTTCCATGTGTAAACTTCTAGGCACCTCAAGTCTGTATAAACAGGTAATAACTGACGCACAAACTTTGGTAAGGTGCATAATTAAATGGTGTTTGCACTATTTGAATATAAATTCAATAAACAATCAGCTTTGTTTATAATGGAGTGGGTAAACTGTTTGGGAAGTTATTTCAAACAATCCCATGATCTTGAGTGCAATTTTCTTGAGAATTATCAATATTTGTCAATATTTCTTCTCCAAATTGCAGACAGGTGCTAGCCAGGTACATTTGCAGGGAGTTCACTAAACAAAGGCTGCAGGAATGACTCCTTTGTTTAAATGCTAATTAAGTCCAGTTTTTTGTACTTTGGATGACCTGTATTGGTCTGTCAGAGATGACACCGGGTTATCCTGTCTTGTTGACTATTCCACTAGTGTAATGTTAAAACTATTAAATATGTAACATTAAATAATCATTTCATTATTTAACACAATAACATAATTTTTAATGAAAATCTAAATGGGCATGTATTTTAACAATCTTTATTTATTCCTGGTATTAGTCTGCAAACCTATTATTACTATAACTATTAGTCACATGATACTATATATAACCAACTTGATCTTGTGGCATTTAAAGTCAATTTAAATATTTTTGTGTTTTTTGCAATAGCAGTAAGACTCACAGGAATCCCATTATCAGGCAATGTCGGTGTCTCAGGTAGTCCCTCAACTTTAACATGAAACTTTTAGGCATTGCCACACTCCTCCCAATCTTGTTCATCGATAAAAAGAAACTTATCAAAATCTCAATAATGGCAAAATGGCATTCAATGAAACTTTGCACAAATGAATGTTTCTAATGTATCTTGATTTTGCATACAGTAAGACACGTTAGAATAGCTTCTTTTTTTAATAATTTTCTTTTTATCAATGAATAGGATTGGGAGGAGTGTGGTGAGCCCTTAATGATGCCTATAACTTTGAAAGTACTTGTCCTGTTCACTTGGATAAAATGATCGCATGAACAAAGTCATCAGTGACAACAACATTGATAACTCTTGTTTCAGTTTTTTTAGTTATACCTCTTTTAAATGCAACTTTAGGCAACATGTGTTCCGTGGAACACCAAATTCTAGTTTTAGTGGTATAAACTAATTAATAGAATATCATGATACCCAAATTGTAATTTTTTGATGATAAACCATATTTAAATTAACTTGTTTGTTACAGTAATGACTGGCGAGTAATCAATAACTTACTACATATTACAGTAGCAATGAAATGTGACAGTGTCAAAAAGTCACTTGCAATTGTTCAGTTGTATTATCCATAATTGTTTTTGCCAGTATTATAAAATGTATAGCAAAGTTGATATTTTATATATGTAATAAACATGACTTGTATTGTTAGTTTGTTTATAAATGCTTTGTTTTAAATTTATATTTCCAGTGTCAGGAAGATGAATCACTGGTCTATGTTGTTCTCTGGGACTACCAGAGTCGCAAGTTCCAGCAGCGTACCCCATTCAAGGGGGAGCTACTTGATCCAGCAGTGCAATCTGTGGAAGAGGCAATAGTTGAATATAAAACCAAGTTAAATGCTTCTCTTGCGAGGCATCGTATAAAGGCTATGGCTCCCTCTATAGAATTCTTGTTACCCGCCAAAGTCAGAAGTAAAGAGGAAATTCGCTCCAGACTACCAGTATATGTTTGGGTGAATCAACTGAGGACATCGTAAGTTTTATTGTTGTGGATATCATATGGGGAGCGTCACGGGAAAAGGTATCTTCGGACAGTTGACGTCAAGCTTTGATATGACGTCATAAATTTGAGCAAGCGACATTACTTATTATGCATTTCGCGGTAAAATACCATTTTATTGTCAAAATGTGTCACGAAATCTCATTTTAGTTATAAGTAAATGATTAATATTTGTAAGTTCTTTCTAAACTGACCGAAGGTACCTTTTCCTGCGATGTGCCACATATATGCTGATCTTGTTTAATAGATATCAGAAGATATTTGTTTTTACCATTTTAAGATAGCAATATATTTTACCAAGTGAGCTTTGATTGTATTTTTACAACAAGAAAAACATATTTGTATTATTCACAGGGTAGAAAAATTATTTTATTCATTTATTTTATGCTTTTAATGCATAATTTACATGGTTTGATAGAAAAATTGCATTACGTGGCGCCACATTTTTGGGGGAGTTTTTGGCATTATGTCATTAGTATTTAAAGACATAAAGGGCTAAAGATTTTTTCATAAATACATGCAATTTTAACAACGTAATAATAGTGATATGATGAATTGTATTTATTGTCACATACACAAACAACAACATTCTAAAAAAGTTGGCCAAATAATTTGATGACATGCATTTATCATCTTCAATTCAATAATACTTGAATAGTTATTATGAAATTAGCCCTCCTATTTTGTTTTCATTGTCTACCTGTCAAATCGAAAGCAAAAGAAGAAATATGATAAATAAGTTGTAGCTTTATAAAGATTATGCAAACAATATGTTTGGGAAAAGTTTGCTTTTCTTAAAGGCTATTGTAAAGCTTGTACTTTAATTTATTTGTGGGGGCAGTGCATTTTAAATCCATATCAATATTCTGTTCTCAATCTCATTCAGATATTTGCATGTTATTAAAAACCAAGATTATATTTAAGTTATATAGTTTATGCATTTGAACTAAAGTGCAATTTCGTGCCATCATAAAATTCACCCTGGTGATACAAGATGTGGTATGTGGTATGAGGGTTAAATGAAGCGACTGATTAGGTTTATAAAAGTTGCATTGAAGAAAGTAATGCGAGTTGTCATGGTCAGTGGAATGTGGAAGTCAGTCAAACATATTACCGCTAATTCATGAATTAGCAATAGGAAATAATAATGATATATTGTGCAAATAGATTTTAAATTGAGAAAAAAAAGAGATCTAAGAGAATGAATCAGGAATGGACTAATGCTCAGTGCCTCTTTTATACCTTTCCTCCATATATACACATTTTTACGCATTTGCGACCAGTGTAGATCCAGATCAGCTGGCACATATGTGCCCTTTGATCAGGATCTGCACTGGTCGCATTTTGGTCAGATATAACGTAACAAATAAAAAATCAAACAGTGCAGATTCTGATCTGATGGCATGGATGTGCCAGCTGATCTAGATCTACACTGTTCGCCCACGCTAAAACTTACTCTAGCTGTTGTTTTCAGCTATTTAATTGTTTAACCTGTGTAAACAGTCACCTGTATTAGACAGACACCTGTCAAATGAAAACACAGTTACAGATCACAAATTATTCTAAAGCCCCATGACGAGCAGCCCTTCCAAACTTCATTTATCAAGTGTTTCTGTATTACATACTAGGGTCACATTTCCAAACCCTTGAAAAAGTTGAAAAGGATGGTTTGTGCTGCCACTTCAGTCATTGATTGTCTGTTGCAGAGTTGACACAGTTGTTAGTCTGTTCAAGGATGAGAGTTACACCCTGATTGACTCCTCCGACCACTTCAGCGGCCATGTTCTGTATATAGATCAGCACTGCTCAGATATGCTCGTGTTTCCAGCAGAATGCAGAGAGAATATTTTAGAACATGATTTACTGCACTGCGGACATATTGTTATGCAGGTGAGAGGAGGCCTACTGGTTTTTTTTATTCTGGCTAAGCAGATTATATTTATGAATCTTGCTTATTCTTAGGATTGGAAAAAGGGGGCTGTGAAATTTAGTTGTGGAACAATCAACCTACCAACTTGAAGACAGCAGAAAATCATAGTAAATGCTCTATCTCTCCAACTTAATTCTAATTCTCAGTTTATAATGATAAAAACTTGGTGATAAACTGTTACTGGGTGCTCTGATCACCATCTAACTCCCATATTCATATTAAATACTTAGTTTAGTATTATTTTGTGGGGAAATAATTTTCATGGATTTCACAAATTTCATGGGCAGATCAATCCACAAAATTATATTAAAAAAACACCACAAAATATATAATTGTAAGTTAATGTGGTATAAAGATAATTTGGAAACCACAAATTAAAAAAAACTGTGAAATGGTGTTTTACCAAGAAAAACATGAAAATTTATTCCATTCACAGGTTTGAGTTTATTTTTGCTGTAATTCACAAGTATCAGATATGTTCCCCCAATTCTGCTTAATTGGATTACCTTGTATAAATATAATTCATGTAATTTAAGATCTTAATTTTGCTGTGAAATGACTATATAAATACTAGCTGAAATGTTTAAGGGCTTTATGAATAAATGTCCTTGACTTTCTTTAATTTTTGTGTGTGTTTAATAAACTTTTCTTTGAAGGTGATGTACCTTACACACTTTTCTATTATAATTGTGTCATTGCAATGATTACATTTGAAGAAGTAAATTTAGATATTATAACCAAGATCAAGGTAGATCTAGTTTCGATGAGAACATCAACAACTTTTGTGCCAATATTGGAATCCAAAATCTTGGACAAAAATGAATATTGGAAACTAAAATGTGAACAAAAGAGAGAGCAGATCAAATGGAAAGCTTCATGGCAATAATGATTGGTAAATCATTGCAGATTAGCAAGTCTAAGCTTTGGAATCAAATTAGTACTTAATCCCAAATAACACAGGCTTTCATTGCATTATTTATCACTTGTATCTATTTTCCTCCCAATGAGTATTGACTTCAGTTCTTGTAGATAGCCTAACTTTATGATGTGTTCGGCAAATCAATGATCCAAGCAATATCAAAACATATTGTTTTTCCTGGAAACTTCTTTTTATCGGAGTAAATCAGTGCCTTAAATTGCTTCTGTTATCAATGGTTATGCTCACAGTCAATCGAGATATAAGATTATAAAATTGTCATTAATATTTATTCCATGGGCTACATTTCAGATGAAAATTAGCATACCAGTTGACTTAATGAACATAGTTCCAAGTTAATATTGTTTCTAATGCTCTAATGGAAAGCAAGAGAAGGTCAATGTACAGCATTTGCAAAACAAGTGAAGATGCAACTAATTTTCTAATACTGCTTATCAAAATCCTTTACTCCATACGCTATGACTTACATCCCATGGACAACCAGTTAGGATCCAGATCAGCCTGCACATCCATGCAGTTTGACGAGGATCAGTACACTGTAACATTATTATATCCCTTTATGGTAAAAAAATAACTAAATGAATCTAAAAGTGACAAATGTATATTCAGATCTGGATTTTCGGTGATCTCCAGATTTAGTTTTATGATCTTGGGCACAGGTAATGTTCGTTGTACTTTATATGTTTCTGTTGAATCTTGACAGGACAAGTCCAGCTGTATAGCGCCACAGTCTATAAAATATCTGGTGGGCGATGACGATGATGTAATACACGTTAACGCAGGATCAGGAGTCACAACAGCACACATCGCCAGTCTCATGAAATCTTCTACAGGTCATATCTACGCATTTGGGGCCCTCAGTGGCCCTTCCATACAGCATACTATGGAAAAATTTGGTGCAAAAAGTATCCTTTTCAAAAGTTATCCATGCTGTGTTTTCACTTAATTTTATGCAATTCTTGTGAACGTATGAATGTGGGAAGAATACTTTTAAATGGGATTATTTGCCTAGAACAATGAGATATTTTCAGAGCATTATTGCAGACTGTATCCCTTTCTTTTTGCAAACAATAGCCATTTTGTGAGCCTTGCATGGGTATTATTAATTACATTTTCCAACTGGTATTGATACCACAAGACTCATTATTTCTCAAATTATTAAAGCTGAATTTGAAATAAAATCAAATCTTTGAACAGGTTCACATTTAATGGGTCATTATTGATTGCAAGTGTAATTTAACACTGTGGATTATTTGGCTGTTTATTGTTTAATTATCAGTGAAAGTTTCAGTTTAGATTAAACCTTAATTTATTGTTTTACATAAGAGCTGTGTCATGGATACAAATGGACTTTCCTGGCTTTTTAAGTGTTGCCATTAAGTATAAAAATAATCAGATACTCCCATGTTTTGCTCTTCTACTTTTTGTTCAATGTCAGCGTCATAGCTACTAGGTCTTGTTGAAGTATATGTACAATTTTTGTTAAGGGGCATAAACCCATTATGGGAAATTGGGGGTGGGGGGATGGGGGCAAAGCCTTCCATGAAGCTCTGTATGTTGGAAAGAAACCTTTTTGCTGGAAATAAATTATATCTGTATTTACTTTTTTGTGTAATATCTTAATTCAAAGGGGTATGAAACTAACGTTCTGACATGGTGAGAAAGAAAGAGTTACAGCAGAATGACCAGTTGAGAGCATGGTGGGTCAGGTAGTTCATAATTATCTACTTATTATTTATTGTGTGCCTTTGGTTGTAAAATCAACCTTTTAGTTTTCCTTAAAGGAAATTTCATTTAAAAGAAAAAAAAAACAGATAGAAAAAAAACACACTAAAAATAGTGACAAAATAACACACCCATCCAACATGCAAATTTTGATGCCTCTTTTTATGGGTGAGAGATGTCTCGGAGATGAATTCACAGCCTGCACCAAAGTACTTTGCTGTTAATACAAGTTAAACTCTTTGAAAGTTTTTTTTTTAAGAAATGATACAAATGATTTTCTGAAGCTGTAAAACTCGGCATGTAAGAAAATGTTTTGGTTGTAGAAAGAGATTCCTTTCATAAAATCGTATCATCTTATGCTAGGGTCAATAAGTTCTTGAAAGAGGATTGCTGTTATTTCACATCACTTTATAACCTTGGTAGGCTTAATGTTTATTGTGACAAACTTTAATCTAGATTGATGTAGACTCTCAACTTTGCTGTCTTATTAGGGTCTACACTGTTTGCTTTTTTAACCATAGAGACACCCTGTTTAATAATGAATGGAATAAAGTGGTTTAATACAAGTCCAATCTAATAAAAAAAAACTTTATTGGGTTAAAGACAAGGTTATGTTAGAGGGTGTTATTGAGACGATTAGTTGTTGACATGAGACAAATATTGACGGTGATTGATAAATGATGTAAGTTAGCAATCAATATGACCCGATGCTGATTTACCTTATATCGGAGACAATTTAGATATTTATCTGCTGGTTCACTTATTGAGCTGTTTGTAAAACATGGTATGGTTCCCATGTAAATTACAAGGCTTTGCTAAAATGTTAGCTTAGGTGCTGGTTCAGAAATCTCAATTATTGATGTTACTAATATAAATAGCAATAAAATTATTCTTGGTTACCATAATAATCAATTTTCACAGAGAATGACTGTCTGAATAACCCTTTTCTTTTTGGATGCAGAATATATACTATGTGTGACCAGTGCCCAAGGTTATAAAGCTGAGCATGGAAACCAGTCTCAAATCTCAAGCATCTGATTGGCTGAAATGGCGACCAGTCGCCATTTCAGCCAATCAGATGCTTGAGATTTGAGACTGGTTTCCATGCTCAGTTTTATAACCTTGGACACTGATCGGGATCTACATTGTTTGCCTTTTGGTCAAGAAGAACCTAAAGCATCTAAAAGTGAACAGTGTAGAAACCGTTCAGATGGCATGGATGTGCCCGCTTGATCTTGATCTTCACTGTTCCCTCGGGAAAACAACCATAATTGATGGAATAAAGGGTTAAAAAAATACCATATCTTTTCCTTAACAAAAATCTAGATATCAGAGTCCAGAATGAGTCATTTTTGGACATAGATACAGAAGACAACAAGTTCAAGAATGTTAAAGTGGTGCTAGTAACGGCAGATTGTAGCAAATCCGGCATTTCAAATCCTATAGACTTTGTTGTTAATGAAGGCGAAGGTAAGCTGTTATCTTTGGCAATTAAAATCGAGACCAGTTTTCAGATTGGTGAAAAATGAGCTTTTTCAATATTAACCAAAGTCAACCTTATGTTTTGAAATAAGCCTAATGTCTAAAAGCAAACCATGGGACCTGCTCAATGGATATGGAATCTTTATAACAGAAAGCCTTTTTCAGAGTTTACCTTAATAACATAGGAGAACTTTAAACAAAGAAGGAAAGCAAGAGATTTTACTGATGTAAAAACCACTTAACAAATTTTAAGACATTGTGGTGTTCATGTAGGAAACACCAGTCTAGAGTGGGAGAAATAACTGGTATGGCAGGACTGGTTGGGGTAGCAAAAGTTCAGGTTTTCTCTGATTTGATACATGTTTGTCTCTTTCAGTGAAACAAATGGTAGGTAGAATCTGTAATTCAGCAAAACAATATTTTGACTGTTGTCAGAAATAATCTTTTGCCTAAGATGGTAATACTGAGATAGGAGACTAGTCTCGATATTCAATAATTTAATTGGTCACCAGTGAGCTGAATGTTGACCAATCAGATACTTGATACTGGAGTCAGAACTTGTGACTATGCTAAATTCTACTAAACAGCTCTCCCCCTAATGGTAAATACTTTTATTTTGTTTTTAAAATTTATGTCCAGAAACCTCATGGCATTATAAATCTCTCCAACAAGGTTGTTATGAAACTCCATATATCTTAAAGAACTGCTGTACCTGTCTTCAGGGAAGGTTGAAATTTATCAATTGTGGCCTTGGGGATACTTAAATACATTTCTAAGTTGATTTAAAGACTTGAGCTGTCAAGAAAAGTTCTGTTTAAAGCAGAGAAGTGCTGTTTATTACATTTTTCAAAAACCTATTTAAATATAGTTGAGTGTTTTTGTGCAGCAAGCTAACATTTTTTCGCAATTTATACACTTCTCCAAAGGAGTTTAACCACCCTTAAGTTTGTTTTATTATGTGCAGTTTGACATTAGCAATATTTTTGCCCTGTTCAAGCACTTCTGAAGTGGTCCTTTTTGTATCTTTTACACTAATAGAAACACCTGTATTTGCAGTTTTGCTCAACGTTGATGTTTAAATTGCAATTTCAAATTTAAAATTTTGACAAGTTAAACTGAATCATTCGAAAAGATTAAATGTGACACTCAAAAAGCTTATAAGCTCACTTTTAATAATTTTGTTTTTTATTGTATATACCATGTTTGATATTTTAAATTCAGACATAGGGTATTCAATATAATTGGTTCCAGGGTAGATGTCTATCAGATCATATTCTGGTGCATTAGACTTGTTATGCTTTGCACAAATATGCACCATTAAGTTTCCATCATGAGGATTTAGACTTTTAATTAATTTGTTATTTACATGCAAATGATTAAATTTGAGCAGTTTAAAGTGCATGCTTACAAGTTTAAAAGTTAGATTCATTTATGATGCTTACATTTACTTGTGTAAAAAGTCTAATATTGTTCAGCATGAAAAATTCAGTCATCAAAACAAGATATTAGGCCTATTTATTAACATGTTTCAAAAGTACATCAGTATCTACAGCAAAATATACAACAGCCTTTTTCACCTAAACCTCTCTGACAAAAAAGACTTAGTTACTTACCTGTATATTCTAATAAATAAGACTTTGTTTAATTAACCCTTAACTCTATCATACTCTTTTTATACACAGGTTGTATCGCATATGTTAACACGGTAGATCCAGATCATGCATTACATCCATGCCATCTGATCCGGATCTACACTGTTCACTTTTTGGTTAGAAATAACCCAATGAATCTAAAAGTGAATAGTGCAGATCCTCAACAGATTGCATGAATGTGCCAGCTGATCTGGATCTACAATGTTGGCCCAATGATAACAGTCATGTCTCATGGAGTTAAGGGACATCAGAGAAATGACTGGAAAACAGCTGTAGTGTTAGACTTGATCCAAGGTCATAAAATTGGAACCGGTGACCAGTCTGAAATCTTGAGCATCTGATGGGTTTGAAATTAAGTTTAATTACCAAAATGACTAATCAATCACCAGAGTTTTCAGAACTGTTTCCAGTCTCCATGACTTGATCTTGGGTCCTGAATTCCAACGCTTATTAATAATGCAACTGCTGTTGCAAAATCAGACCAGCACAATAAGTTGTTGGGAAAATTTTGCATTAAAATAGACTATGACAATGTAGTATTAACTTTAGTAAATATTATTCCATCTTCAGACATGAAAATCTTAAAGTACCTGTCACTTGGTGAGACGGATGATTCCAAGCTGGGAGAGATGATTGCCAACCATGGCAAGGTGCTCAGACAGGCTATGAAATGTAAGCTCTAACTTTCTTCTTTAGATGTCAAATATTTCAGGTGTTGTTATTGATAGCTGGAGGGATTGCTAAATACTTTGGGCTCTTTAATGACTTTTAGTCTACACTCTATGTGCAGCGTCTTTTATTTTACTTTTTTTCATGTAAATAATTTTCAAAGTTTTGGTAAATGATAAGAATGATAATCACAATGGAATAAACAAAATGCCTTTCTGCACCTTTTCGTCTAATCATTAGGTTTAACCCTTTCCTCCATATATACACCTGTATGGCATGGGCGAACAGTGTAAATCTAGATCAGCTGAAACATACCGGTACTTGCCGATCAGGATCTGCACTGTTAGCCTTTTATTAATTTGGTTATTACTGACAAAAAAGTGAAAAGTGCAGATCCTCATCAGATGGCATAGATGTGCCAGCACTGATCTGGATCTACACTGGTCACACACACTTAAAAAGGTGTATATATGGAGTAAAGGGTTAACACTTGTTAACTATAAGTTAAATAAAATAGTGCTTAAGTGTAGCTTAACCTAGCCTACAGAAATGTTACAGATCATGTGACCTACTTCTCATAAACCAAAAGTATATGATTGTTATCAAAAGTAAAACAGTTTTACAAAACTTATTTTTCCATTACACATTTATTGTTAAAAAATTTAAAAACTAACATTAAGACCAATATTATTTTTATGTTTTTGCTATAAAGATTTTCAATAAATGAATAATAACTGTTTATGCAAAATATTTTAACACTTTCATCCATAGACAAACCTTGATTGCATGGGTGAACAGTGTAGATCCAGATCAGCCGTCACATCCGTGCCGTCTGATCAGGATCTGCACTGTTCACTGTTTGATTTGTTAGGTTATTTCTGACCAAAATGCGACCAGTGCAGATACTGATACGGATGTGCCGGCTGATCTGGATCTACACTGGTCCCACATGCGTAAAAATGTGTATTTATGGAGAAAAGGGTTAAACATAGGATATGAAAAGTCTTCTGTCTATACATTTTGCTTCCATTGATTTCAGTGAGTAAAGTGCAGGCTATTGTGTACATGACAAGATCTGTGAACGAGTCGGAAAATGAATATGTTGTGACTAAAGCAATAGAGCAAACAAATTTGCTTCAACAGCGCAAGTTTCCTTGGAGAGTTGTTCCCCCTGTTTTACCATTCAGTGGCAATGATATTGAAAAAGGCATTGGAATATCGGGGAAGTTCATTAAGTTCCAGCCATCGGAGAAGAATAGCGGATGTTTTGTGGCTGTTATCACAAGAGAGGTGAGTGATTATTTTGCATTCTGTTTGTGATTGAGAGGTTTTTTTTCTATTTTTAGTAGGGGCTTTTTACAAGCAACTTAACCTCATAAAATTTCTTTAAAATCAAGAATTCCGCTTTTAGAGTGCAAATATATGTCATTTTTCCCCTAAATTTCTCATGCAGTAAAAAGAAACCCTGTGATTTCTTATTAAGCTGTTTGATATCTGGAAATATTTACATTCCTATTGATTTCTTCGTTTAAAAAAAATCGGTTCATTTTGCATGAATCGCATGACCCGTAATGATGTCAGTAACGTCATGGCTGTTACTATTGAAAACTCCCACGTATTACTCCCCCTTTTCACTTAATACTAATTTTTGAAAGCGTTCGACTTAAGTTTATTTAAAGAAAAAAAAGAATAAAATGTAAATATAAGTAATGATTCTTATTTTGGTGCGGTTCATGCAGATTGGACGTGCACGCGAGAGCTGGCAAATTTACCATAAAGCTTTTGTTTGGATTATACTATACAAGAATCGTGTTCAAAATTGAATTGTTTATAGTATATTTAATTGTCAATTTATTTTCGCAGCCTGAAGATATTAAAGAAGCTCACAAGGATATTCTAGAGCGGGCACGTGCCAAGGGTCTACTGGGCGGCAAAAAGAAACAGAAGAAAGCAGTGGAATCTGAGCCCGCAGTAAATGGAGAAGTTGAGACGGAGCCAGAGGATGAGAGACTGTTAGAAAAACGTGTCAAACATTCGCCAAGAAAGTTACGAACAACTCAGTCATATCCTGGAAATTTCAGTTATTCTAAGCCATCAGCAATCAGTGTTGTTAAGACACGAATTCACGGCCTTCCAAAATTCGGAAGAGCTGCAAAATCAACAGCATCCATCTCAATATCACGAGTTCCGAGACTTCGACCATTGACAGAACCTATGGAGAAGAAGGAGAAGCAAGTGAAAGTAGCAGAACACGTGAAGGTTGTGAAACATCCGGCACCATTCAGGTGAATATTGCTTGACACGCAGCCCAAAGAAAACCCAGATGCAATACTGTCTTCTTTTACCCTTTTGTTTCACAGCTGTACTCTCTTTTTTAAATGCATGGCTTGCAATGTTTTGGTCTTTAGACTTACTTTCATGAAGCTGTAAATATGTGTGGAAAAAACAGCAGATTTAGAAGTATCAAGAAACCTGCTATTTGAATCTTTTTTTTTATTATTTTAGCCAGTTTTAACACTGTTGAAAGTCTGCAGATTTGCTAAATTGTTTGATCCTTTTTTTATCATACTATAAAAAAGAAAAAAAGTTGTCATTATACATTGCCTAGTTCTGAAAACATATAAAAAGCAATTTGCAAAATTTAATGTGTATTTTTTTCATGATATTCACAGATTTGGTTGCAATATTTATTTTGCATTAGAATTCACAAGTTTTAGAAATCTAGTCACATAATTGTATTTAAGTATATTATTCACTCTTATCATTTGATTTAAATATATCCTACATCTACCATAGGTGCTCTGCTACTCATTCTTCATTCATTTGTATATACTATTGTTTTTGCATAAAAAGTATTATTTTGACTATAGTTAGTCATTCAAAGAAAAAATGATAAACCTACAATTAAGGTTGAAAAAAGTTTGCATTTATATGAGTTATTGTTGTTACCATAAGAACAATGTTTGTCATTAATAATTTTGTTGTAAAAACTAGGCCCAACATCATAGATCTTAAACTGGAGACCAGTCTAAAATCTCAAGCATCTGATTTGCTGAAATAGCGACCAGTTGCCATTTCAGCCAGTCAGATGCTTGAGATTTTTGACTGGTCTCCAATGTCAGTACTATGATGTTTGGCCCTAGAGAGTACAGTTGATTTATTCACATGCATGACCTTCATACCACAATTCTTGAAAACTTTGTAATCTGGTGTATAAGTTTGACCCAGCAGTGGCATGCGGCACAATCTTTATTAAAAAATCTTTAACAGTTCTTTTCCGTCTTTTTGAGGTGCATTTGCATGTTAACCATTTCCTTGATATATTTATAAGCATTGTATCACATGTTCACTGTTCATATTTGGGTCAGAAATAACCTAATAAATCAAAAAGTGAACAGTGAAAGGTGTATAAATAGAGGAAATGGTTAAACTCTATGGAATGGAGTGGTAATTTTTGGTGCACAGAAATGACTGCATGCATGTTCTTGTTGATTCACTTCAATGATTGTTTTTGTATATTAATCGCTGCAATTTTCCCTAAGTTGAATTTCAGTTACAGCAGTAATCGGAATTTTGATATCAAGTTAGTGACTTCAGGAAAAATTTCAGTGTGTTTTTGGTCAAAAAGTCAAATTGTTAAAATGAGTATGGCTGTCAGACTGAAACATCCATTCTTGTTTACATGTGAATATATTAGGAAAATTAAATACAGGTATAGTCAGTTAATGACAACAATATTGATATGTTTAAAATTTTTAACAGCAGTTTTACAAAATCCAGTCTGTCCTTGTGGCAACAACTTACAGAGAAGGGTGAGGGGGGCTCAGACATTCAGGTTGCTTATACACCAGAAATGATATTATATATGTACTATTTTCATATTATTGCTTTATAATAATTTATGCAGAAGATTAAGATCTATATCAGTTATCACCCTTGGCTTTAGCATGATTCCTCTTCTCCAAAAGTATTTTTCTTGTATTTCCAGTATAAAGAGTATGGTGTATATTTTGATCAGGTATATTTGCCTCTAGTTGAGTAAAATCATTTAAGACCTGAAAAAATGTATTTACATTTAATGTTAAAAAAGAAATTTAAAACATTAATTGTTATAATTGTGTTGTTGCTTTTTGTAAAGTAATTAATTTCGTTAGTGCTATTATTTCTATGAATAGTGTATACTTTGCCAGTAACGAACAACTAACATAATTATCTTTTTTTCTGGAAGTAATTTTATATGTTTCAGATTATTGTAACATAAAATGTATGCATGATGCAAGTGCCTTTCGAAACCTAATCTTTCAGCATTCTTGTATATAAATAAAATTCTTTATTTTCCTAACGTTTTTATTTCCTATAGATTTTTCTCTGCAGGAGAAATCCAAAAAGCGAGCTCCAGCAATTGATAGTTTTATGATAACTATTTTATTTTCAATTTGCATTTCAAATTAAATTGTTTCGGAAGAGTAAACCCTTTACTCCATCTACATGGGCTTTATCACATGTGCAAATAGTTTAGATCCAGATTAGCTGGCTCATTCATACGATCAGGATCTACACTCTGCTTCTTGATCAGAATTTACCTAATAAATCAGAAAGTGAATGGTGTAGATCTTGATCAGAAAGCAAGGATGTGCTAGCTGATCTAGATCTACACTGTTTGCACACAGATAACTCATGAAGTAAAGGGTTTAATTATTGAGGCAGCAATTGCTGGAGTCCGGCTGTCAGAGATATTTTTATGTTGATTGTTTAAAAATCACACGCTGCATGAACATGAGTAATTAAGGACACTTGGGAAATATCTGACTGACTAAATGACTATGCCCTAACAAATGTACGCAAATTTTGTTATATTAAACCTCACAGCAAACAATCCTCAGTGGAATAAATGTGAAATAAATTTTTTCAATATACCAAAGTAACGATTTTACTCATATAAGTGATATTTTACTGTTCTGAAAAGAAATGTCCAGGAATTTGATATGAAAAATTTCTGTTGATGCTAGTCAGTCTGTATTTATTGATTGACCATAAAAATTAAAAATTAAAGCACCCGAACACCCTCCTCCCTAAGTAGCCCTCCCACCTTTGGTTGTCCGTCAGTTTTGGATTTGTGAAAAATGCATATAGTTAAGCCAAAACCCCAGTTTGATTTTGTGAGTGGTATTCTTAGGGGTTTAATTGTTACTGAGAATGAAGTGACATGCAGGTAAAATACTGACATCCTTGAGGTTATCAACAGAGAAATGAGCTTTTCAAATTAAAACAAGTGAAATAATGAAAAACAATGTTTTCTAGTATGTGAGGATTCATTGCTTGTCCATGTGTCAGATTGTCCCTCACCCGTGGGCAACCAGCAATATATCCTCACATGCAATGTAAAAAAAAAGCAAATAACTACATGTTTATTTAATATTGTATATTAACTCTGTGCAAATTATTCAGCATTTCAGCTAAGGAGGCATAGGTAATAAGAGTTCCTAGAAATTGTTTCTTTGTGAAAAAATACTGGTATGTGATATGATTCCTTGGTGCATATTTTCTCCATAACCCATATAGTGCTTATTTGCTTTATTGTACAGAATGTGCCAATTTTCATCATAGTAACTTACTCATCCTATTCCCTCATACCTTTAATCACATGGGCATCCAGCATACCTTGGCCTGCACATCTTGGTAGTCTGGTCTGGATCTTAAATGTTAGCTTCATTAGAAAAAATCTAATTAATCTACAAGCAGTCATTGTAGATCCTGATCAGACTCCACCAATGTGCATGCGGATGTAGATCTACACTGGTTGCCCATGTGATTAAAAATGAAGCAAATTGGTTAAGCGAATTCCCATAGTTTATTACAACAAAACTAGTTTAGATAGAGTGTTTGGTTGTGTTGTGAAGGAAATGGTATAATGTGCTGAATGTTTGTTTTTCTCCTGACAGAAATATCTGTTACTTTTTATCATACTTAACACAGATGAACTTAAGCTGTGACAAGAGTAGTCCCAAGTAGTGGACAGTGTAGACCCAAATCAGTTGTTTTCATACAAAGTGGTTTGTTATTCTTTTGAGAACCTCATGGAAAAGTAAATCCCATTTAGAATTCACAATAGAAGTGTAAAAATCAAACTTCTGGTGATACAGTGCCTCTTAATCCAGCAATTTTCTTTTGTAATGTGCCATTTGTTTGTTTACTAGTACTATTCATTGATGGTTATGTAAGAGTGATGACATATTTTTGTACTGATTCTTATCATATTGCTCTCCTATTAGTATGTATTATGCATGTTATACCTTTGTGCTTCAATATCCCAAGTTGCATGTTTAAAAACAAAACTTTATATTTTCTTATTATGGATCCTGTCAGTAACCCAATGTAAATTTTATCTTCATCCTTTTCATTCTCCAGTACTTCATCACTAAGCATTGTTAATATTGCCATACAACATGAGTTTTTGCACACACTTTCAAAACAGTAATTTTTACTTCATCCATTCATCTATTTATTCTTCGGTACTCTATGCAACTGTTTATATCATATTTGAATGCAACATGAGATATCTGGAGGTTAAAATGACAAGATTTGGAAAGTGATAGTGGGGGGGATTTTCTTAATGTGCATATTCCAGATAAACATATTTCACTTTATTTTCTGTTACTGACTGTGTTCATTAATACTGTTAAACTTAATTGTGATTAATCACTATTATTATAACTATGTACAGGCATTTTCTTTTACAGTTAAGCTTAATGCAATTTCATTTTGTTTTAAGCTTCAAGCTTTCACAGAAGAAACGTCGTCGTAAACATAACAAGTGATTCAAGGGACAATAATCCAGTTTGAAAATGAAACATTCCATCATTTTCTGGCTAACTACCTCCCTTTAAAAGATTAAATTTGTACTATGTGGTATATTTGTAGAAAGAAGAAATGGAAAAAGTCTAAGAAATCAGACAACTAGGTATATTATCTGTTGTCCAACACCAAGTATGACCGTTCACTTCATGGGATATGATATATATCCAGTGGGCAGCCATGCAGTCTGATCTGGGTCAGATCAAGTTATTACACTGTTGCTTCGTAGTCAGAAATAACATGATAATTCTAGCAGACAGTGTAATAACTTGATCTGACTGTACAGATATGCAGGCTGATCTGGATATATACTGGTCACACATAGAATATAGGCCATATCCCATGAAATACAGAGTTAAACTTGTTTTTGACAATTTTAGAATGAGAATTTAATTTAAAAACAAAAATATCACTTCTTATTTTCATAATGTCACTATTATACTGAAAATGTTAATTTTAATTTATTTCAATACACAATTCCTGAAGAGATTTGTTTTTAATCACTTTTCGACTGATTTCAAATAATCACATTTTATGCCACTACATTAAAGAGGATCATCACATCCATCAAATTATCCCTTTCCTTCATATTATATGTCAATGGTGCACATCTAATCAACTAGCGCACCCATGCCGTCTGATCAGGATCTACACTGTTCACTATTAGATTAATTATTTTATTTCTGAACAAAATAGCAAACATTGCAGATCCTTATCAGAGAGCAGCTATGTGCCAACTGATCTAGATCCCAACTGTTTGCACATTTACAGTAAAAAAAAATAACACTCTGTGACACTGTGAATTCATTAATATTTGTGGAGTATGAATTTTGGGGATTTCATGGGATGGCCAATTCATGAATTTAAAACTCAACTGAAATACAGAATTGTTTATAACACTTTCAAACATTTGAAAACCAAAAATTTAAGAACCTACCAGCATGCATTTATATTGAAAACCACATCATTTTATGCTCACTAAATGCATTCACATTCTTTTTTCACTGCACAAATTTGGAACTTTTATATCAAATCCAATACACATTTTCAAACAGTTAGCTCTGACATAACTGAATCTTGCCCTGCCTTATGATGTTGGACATTAACCTTTTCCTCCACAGAAACACCTTTATTGCATGGGCAACCAGTTTAGATCCAGATCAGCCGGCATATCCGTGCAGTCTGATCAGGATCTTAACAGTTCGCTTTTTGATTTGTTAGGTTATTTCTGACCAAAATGCGACCAGTGCAGATCCTGATCAGACGGCATGCATGTGTGCATGCGTAAAAATGTGTATATGTGGAGGAAAGGGTTAATTAGATAATCAGTTGTTTTGTCAAGAAGTTTTGATGGCTGTTAAGAGTTGTGAATCTGCTGCTTACACAAAATGTGGGTGTCAGTATTAAAGGGAATAGACTGTGATATCACAATATTGTCACTTGTTAATGCTTATCACCTTAATGTTTAGGGCTCAGTGCCAAACTATTCTATCTTTGAAAGAATTATAAAGGAGAGAGAATAGTGTAGCAATGCACCTTTAGTATAACATTTAAATATAGTAATACTTTTCAAAGTTACATAGAATTACTTACTTTTTGTCAGTTGTCTTGTAAAGTAGAAATATTTAAGTCTTTAACCCACTGAATGAATCAAATGAACTTGTCTTTTATCATTTTATGTCAGTTCATTGATTTTGCAAAAGGGTGTTAAACTGAAGTTTATTTATTGTAATTACTAACTCAATAGCAAAAAGTGTAGACCTTGATCTGACTGTGCTAATAAGCTTGCTGGTCCATTTCTGCCATGGTTGTAAATACAACAAATGTTGTGCCAAGCATTTAAAGTTAAAATTTCTTAATCCTTTACTCCATAGATACACCTTTATTGCATGGGCATACAGTGTAGATCTAGATCAGCTGGCACATCTGTGCCATTTGATCAGGATCTATACTGTTCACTCTTTGAATCATTAGGTTATTTCTGACCAATATGTGACCAGTGCAGATCCAGATCAGACAGCACATTGGACCAGCTTATCTGGATCTACACTTACAAACTGATATTCCATAATGTTCTGTTTTATGTCACAAACTCCACAAACTGATTTTCTTTAAAATATCTACAATGAAACCTAAATTAAGCAGCCACCCAAGGGAGTGACAAAAAGTGCCTGCTTAACACAGGTGGCTGTTTAAGACAGGTAATAATTAGAAGAAAATGTCAGTTTAGGACATATTTAATATGATTGTTAAAACAGGTGGTTTCTGAAGGCAGGTGGCTGCTAAGACATGTTCAGCTGTATTTTACATCAGAAACCATGATGTTTAATAAATATCTATTTTACATTGTAAACTGTGATGTTCCACAAAGTTCTGTTTTACACCACAAACTTATATTTTTCCATAAAGTTTTTTTTTACATCATAAACTGTGATTTGCCATTAAGTTGTATATTAAACATCACAAACCATAATGTTCAATAAAGTTCTCTTTTTTACATCACAAAATGTTCTACGAAGTTTAATTTAAAAAAAAACTGTGATGTTATAAGAAGTTCATTTTTACCTCACAAACTGTGTTGTTGCATAAAGTTCAACTTCACATCAAAAACTGTGATGTACAGTAAAGCAGAGACCTATATGTATAATATAGGTCTTTGAGTAAAGTTCAACTTTACATCATAAACTTTGGTGTTCCATAAACATCTATTTTGCATCATAAACTGTGATGTTCAATTATTAAGTTTTTTTACATCACAAACTGTGATATTCAATACTGTTCTATTTTACGTCACAAACTGTGATGTTCAGTTCTATTTTTTATTGTAAACTGTGATGTTCCATGAAGTTCTGTATTACATCATAAATTGCAATGTTTCGTGAAGTTCAAATTTTTGCTTATTTTATGTTACACGAATTTGCTTCATATAATAAAACTGTTATGTTTCATGTATTTATAATAGTTGAAAGTTCATGTCTATTTATTAAAATCATTTATTAGGAACTAAATCAGTTACTAAATAAATTTCAAAGTCATATTTCTGTGTTTTGTTTTCATGTAAGATTGGGGTTACATTTCCAAGATTTCACCATCTTGTTGATGAATTCTTTACTTGCCGCCCTACCATCCAACTTATTATTAGATTTTCCACAGATATACCACCAGTATAGTCATATGTCACATCCTTGGTCGGTTCACACTAATTACCAGTTGTTACATTAATTCCTGACTGAGTGCCATTAAAATTAATTAATTTATACATTGAGTTAAGAACCAAATTATTTAGAGACAATTATTTATTTTTTTATAATGCCCTCAGTCTGTTGGTCAATCGGTTCGTCCATTGTATTCTTTTTTCAATGAAACGTGAAAAATTCGTTTTCTTTCAATTTATTCGTATGATCAGCTACCATATAAATACCATACTTTGTATGAAGCCGATTTTCTGAAGATAATTAATGAAATAACGTTATCAATTGTAATGATGCTCCGGAAAACATAATATACACGAAAAGATGATAACACACAGAACTTTTATATAAAAACACAAACTTATACCAGTTCTATACAAGTGTAATACAGTGTATTAAAGGTAAAAACAATTTGTTTGAAAATACGATTTCCGATTATTAAAACGACTTTCCTATTTCCGAAATACCAGAGTAGAGTAGATATTGAAATATTTTTTTTGTCTTTTTTTTAGTCAGCAAGTAAAGAATCTTGCCACGATGATGATATGTTTGATATTATATAATAATATATTTTATACAGGTAAGATATTCTATAATATATTACATATTTGAAACTTGGTGGTTTATAAGACAATAACGATATTGTTTAAAGAAAAAATTATTTTGCTGCGAGCAGTTATAAATATCGATGCGGTCCTTAAAATACACTAGTCAAAAGTTCTAAGTGCACACTTGATAAATGTTAATTTTTCCAATAATTTGATTGAATCTTTCAAAATAGTGTAAATTACAATGAAGAAGAATCAATATTCTATTAAAGCACACCAAAAATTTTAAGTCTGCTTAACCAGATTAAAAAATAATAATATTTTAGCTCACTTGTTCTCAGAAAGAAATTCTCAAGTTAATTATCATTGCATCGGCTATCATTTGTGATCGTTTTCTCAGCTCTGTATAATTTAAATTTCACGCAGATTTAAAGGAAATACTGTAGTTTGCCATTCCATTGCACTGAAATAGCTTTCTGTAGCTTTGTAATGGTCTGCTGGGCACGATGCGCCAACATACTCAACTTTATTTTATCCATAAAGTTTTTACAGGATTTCATGGAGAAAATTCCTTTGTTCACACAATGTTTTGTGCCAAAAGTTTTTGAATTGTCTAGCAGTTTGGGATGATACAATTTTCTATGATAGATGTGTAACAGCCTTTCCAAACGAAAAAAAATGTATTCATTTCGGTAAAATTGACCAGTTTTCGGATACGCCTTTTGACCGAATAAGCGTCATTTTCGAATAATTCGATATTGAAGTTTATTGAATTTCTATAAATTTTAGTTTTAAATTTTTATTTATTGGACACTTATCCAACAAATTTTACACTAATTTTTTCGAGTTTACGTTGTTTTACGTAAATATTTAATGACGTAATTGAGTAACATCAGCGTTCAACATAAGCAACGTAATCAATCTAGAAAAAAAATCGTTTGATTTTCTTCTTAAATTAATAAAATATGCAAAATAAAGTATTTCTTTTGCATTTACGAAAACCGTCAAGATTTCTTTACAACAAATTTGAAGTTGTGCCTGTGAAAAGAATTTTGACGGCAATGTCGTTGTCTGCTGACGTCAACCGTTCCATGGTTACAATTTGTTGGTGTGTTTTTCGTGTTTGTCTTGAGTCGGTGAACATGTGAAAAACAAAAACGATTGTAAAAAAATAAATTTCGCTTGCCGCACGGGGATAATGCATAAAAAGCGTATGCCGACGTGGATGACGTAAAACGTAAAACATATGCACGGTTTTCAAAAAATTATTGTTGTAACAGTTTGATCATTATTAACTGTAAGTCAAACTTTCATTCAATTTGAATAAGTTTACTTTAAGATATTCAAAATTGAAAAGTGTGCACTTAGAACTTTTGACCAGTGTATTTACTAAACAAACTTGACAAATGCATTGATAATTATTACAGTTTTATATATTAAGCAATTTTTACGGGATATGATGACAAAACCCACATTAACGAGCAGGCACTTATAGAGACAGTCATAAAACGACTGTGATTTTCCAACATTGAAATAACAGCATTTAAAAGAGTTTCCTTCTCCTGATAAAAAAGTCGTGAAATTTAGATTTGATAAAAAAAGCCTAGTAACTTAACCTCCGTTTTGTATGCCGTTGGCGGGGAATATTTTGAACCTTTAATTCTTCTTTAATTGCATATATACAACATGTAGATAATCTATTAAATATTTCGTGATTCACGGAGTAAAACGTCGTGCCACCTTGGTGACTTTTTAAAAATTGTGTGTCGCCTTTAAATTTAAAGCTTTGATAAAAGCACATGTGTTAGCCTTCTCATGAACTAAGGTTAGAATACAGAAGTGAAACAAACTACGGCAGAATACTCCGCTTTCTTACCATGGTAATGAACTGCGTGGTCAGCAATTTGTGAGCTAAAGTTAGTCTTGAGTGTTATACTCTGTTGAGAATATGTTAAGCCATTTGACGCCCCGCCCCTCTCCACGACTGCCCAAAAGGAAATATGGCCCGCAACATTTAAAAAATGCCACCATTTTAAGGACATTTCGCTGGAATTTAATTGGAGTAACACGAGGAAAGGCGTTTGATAGGAGTTAGCTCAAAACGTTCAAAGGTTGGGTCCATCGAATCGTCTTTTCAATAAGTAATTTGGAGTGGGGAGCATCATTTTAGAACCGTGTCCCATTGATCTCCCTCTGAATCCTCCTATTATATTAATTTTCAGGTATGACGAGTAAGCTGATTTGAATTCATGCAAAAAAATAAAACTTGTCAGTTCACTTGCGTTGCATGCACGGCAATATGACAAGTTGGTAGAGTCGCACGACTCATTTTTCCCTTTTTCCACTTTTGTACATGTTAGTGTTTATTTGAAAATGTCTACTTTAGATGCTCATTTACGACTGCTTTGGCGACATAGATCAGAATAGCCGGAGATTGCGCTGTTCCTCCGACAAATCGGCAAATCTCAGGCTGTTCCTTTAATAGTATAGACTTTGCCAAGGTCTCCAGACTACAATGTATACGCTACAATGTATACGCTATCAGTAAATTTTGCTAAATTTTTCTAGGTTTCTTCCGTGGTCACTATCTCTTATATGTCAGAGACAATAATTATATTCACCGTAAGATTTTTCTTTAGCCAAACAACCAATTGATAAAGATGCATGTTCAAAGCTTTGTCATTTTGACTACATTCTTAGGTAATGACTTAAAATGGGCATGGACGTGGCACTGCGTTCGAAGATAGATAAGTTAGGAATTATCATTGGGGTAAATGGCGGCTCGGATATTTTAAAACTAAAATTGGATTTATTTTCATGGTAAGTGTCTTCATTCAATCTTAAATTAAAACGGCAACTGCGTATTCTGTGCCCAGATGCCTACGGTACCTTCGGTACGTTGTTTCTTGATTGCAGATCTTGTAGCAAAAATATTTAATGTTTTTTTTTACAATTTAGTCAGTGTAAACACGCCAAGCCAAACATATGATACTTTGAGGCTGATCACCAGACAACTGGGCACTACCATGATGGGTATAAGCATTTTGTCAAAACCAAAAAAAAATATTATTTTGTCTACTTGACACGTCTACAATGAGAAACACCAAGCTCGAAAAACATAAAATGCCATATTCCGGCATTTGAAGATTAAGACACTCGCTTTTGGCATTATCTAGATACACTTACTGAACGGCATTTTCGTGACGCACATCCATATTCACAGATTTGAGACAGAGTGAGTATATTTTCTTGTATTAATTCGGACATATTTAAAGAAATTGAGAAAATACAGAAAATTTCGAGCAAAGTACATGTTTGCCGGGTGAAATTTTATATATGTTTATATTCATTCTAAGCAGATGGCTAAAGTGCTACCTACAAACTTCCTGGACTACTGTTCTATAGAAATTTCTATAGGATAATTATGAAAATCATTCAATGCTGAGTTCCAGCATGTGATCACTGCCCTTGGCGTATTTACACTGCTTAAGCTGTACAATACCTTCAATAACAAAGTATCGAATGTAGTCAAACCTGTCTACAAAGACCACTCAGGGGACAGCCCAAAAATGGTCTTTAAAGGCATGTGGTCTTTGTTCACAGGTGAATTTACTCTTTATGTTAGTCAGTGGGACAAATAAAGTGTGGTCTTTGTCCACAGGTGGTCTTTGTTTACATGTGGTCTTTAGCACAGGTTTGACTGTGTAGGCATCTGGTAACAGAACGCGCTGGTAGAGTTTAAAGATTTTATGAAGGCTTTAAAAAATACATCCACATTTTGTTTTGTAAAAAAAACTGTTTAATCCGCAATTTTATCCCCCAAAACAACACTGTTAACTTAAAATCTTCGAATGCAGTCATTGAAGATAATTTCCAGTATTGTGTTTCTTCTTCTTTCAGCAAGATCTTAAAGATTAATGTATAGATAATAACAAATTTCGTTTCTGTTGGTTTTATGTTTACTTTTCATGCAGGTTTTGCCATTATTTATCTAGTTTTGTATAAAGTTTCTACTAATCTTCCGATAAATACGTCTTTTCTAAATAAACAAACAAACAAATGTTTTTCAACAAAAGTTATGCTTCTTAGCCATCAAGAACTTTCAAAATCAAATCTGTTATTGAAAAAAGTGAAAGTATGCATAACAGGAACGGCCGCATCTAGCAGACACTGCCTCCCAGCCAACAAGTAGAGAGGAGAGGAGAGCAGGGTTTTACAATAATCAGTTTCAAAATAGAGGCCAAAACCAATTAACGAAAGTGAGAACCCGAGTGATTCCCGTCTTGGAACAATTTGCCACTCGGCGTTTAAAACAGGTTCTAGGGTGCACCAACCTCACACTTGCCACAACAGGTTCTCTTGAAGGCATATCATAATGCAAAAACTGGACTAAGCAGATTCTTTGATTAAAAAATCAGGAAAGCCAAATTGCGTGATCAAATGAGAGTTCTGGTGACCGCTAACGTCCATAGTCCATCCAGTGTCCGTCAACTCGTTACTTTGTTACAAAACTTTAGACCATATTGCTTGTGCATTCTAAATCACACTTGCCAGGGAATCTCGAAAGTGTTCGATAACTACTTACATCCACCGGGTATGTGTAACTCTGAAGAGTTCAGATAATGACCAGACCGGACCAGTTAAGGTAAGGAATGTTCGACCGGGCTTGATCGAGCATGGAATCGTGCCATTTTATGCCGTTGTAATTATTAATTATCTACACATAATACATGTTCTATTATCTTGGTGTGGTACCTCACGAAATTAATGGGTAAAAAATTAATGGGTGACTATCTTCATCATGACAGAATCCTGTCATTTGTTGCAATCATAATAACAAATTTTGCTACAAGTCACATGGTCTATCTTAGATTTTTTATGGTACTTATAGATTTATTTAAGAACATATTTTAGTTACTATGAACAATGTCTCGAATTCCAAACACCAAACAAGAATCATAGTTGCACAGAAATGGATACGCATGACTGTGTGGTTTTACTTCATCTTTTAAGTTTGGTAAAGCAGATCTGTTAGAGGTTTTTGAAATGCCTTAAAAGCTGGGCTTTAAAGTACTTGTTGCAGGGTAAAATTGTTATCTGTATGACAAATTTATGGAAAGTAAGTATCGATTAAGCAGAAAATTATTTTGTTACAGGAACTGTGATTGGTGAATGTGATGATGCATGGCTGAAATTTGGAAATTCTTGTTATTTTTCTGGACATGAACATTACCAATTTATGGACGCTGAAGTATATTCTTAAGTCCATTTAACTGTTTTTTGTTTTTGCTTATGAAAAGTTTAATAGACGTGTAACTATGTGAATGGTTTTATAAACGCATTTTTGGCATAACAGGTTAATTTTTAAAACAGGTTTATCAGTACCATCCATTAAGAAAACACGTTTTTGCAGATATCCAGATTTAATCCAAAAATACAGTCGCAGTTTTAAACTAGGGTACTTCTCTACAAGTGCATTAGTGGAATTATTCCACACTTTACTCGTAAAAAAACGTCTGTCAAGTCAAAAAGTAAAGCTGCAAACATGATTTTCGCGGGTGTGGGTGCATAAATTCGTGCAGTTGCATTATTCTCTAAAAATTATATGCTCGGTGGTTTGATTTCGTTGGGGTTTGATACGCCCCCACCCACCCCCACCCCCCGTTACATTTAAATTATTTTCTATTTCAGCGTTTCTGCGAGCATTTCAATGCACATCTTGTTAATATTGAGACTAAGGCGGAAAATGATTTCATCAGAAGCTTTCTTCGAGAATATTCTGGTAAACATGTTTAAATTCGGATTTTCAAAAAAGTGCAATTGGATTTTTAATGTTACTATAGCAATATAATCAGGAAAAAAACGACGACGACTTGGGTTTTAGAGCAAAAAGAAATGACGAAACTTGGAAACCAACCGAACATGACTAACATGAAAATATTCCAGGCTTGGTTTCAAGCAGCTCGTTCATGGGCATTAATGAAAATGCATATTCATGTGCATACACCCTATGGCCATGGGTTTTATCCTAACTCAGTATGTGCACAAGTAAATGGTACAAAAATCAGGTACCGGTAGATCAATACCAAAAGGAGGTTAAGGTATCCGGATATCGCAAACATTGCAAATGGCGAAAACAGGCTAAATTTCAAAAAATGAATTTTGGGGGAAATACTTATTGCCACCTAGAGTTTAGTAAACAAATGTATTTAACTATGGATGTAGTAAATGTTTGCAAGCTCAGTTTAGTCTAATTCATGTTCTAATTACCAAGCACATACTAAAACAAAAGAAAACCCGTTTGCATGAGAACTCTAAAATACCTGAAATAACTATATGCTGGTCTACAATGTTTAGAATCTACTTTCACTTTGAACCAGGAAGTAGAATTTCTTCAAAACCCTAACATTATTTTGACGAATTGGCACTAACCATTGTAGACCAGCATACACTTATTCAAAAACTAAGCTTACTAGCAAACTTTAACCTGAGGTTAGACGCCGACACCGGAGACAAAATGAGTAGAATAGCTTAACATGTTCTTTGAAAAATCAAACTAAATGTTGTTTAAAAAGTGAAATTTGCAATTCAGGAATGAATGGCCACATCCAGAAAACACCGCCTCCCCGAACCCACACAGCAAATAAACAAACAGAGAGGAAAAGAGAGCTTGGGTTTTTTTAATGATCAATCTTATACAACAAACAATTAACGAAAATGACAACTGAACAGTTTACCGCATTAGAACGGTGAGTGGCAAAACAGTTTGCCACTGGGGTTTAAACATGTTTCAAGGGTTCACCAACCTCATTACTTGCCTCATTAGGTTTTTTGTATGAACTTGTACCAAGTACAAGTTGTCTCAGTGAATAACCTACAATCCACCAATCAACTCGACAATATTGTTCTTTAGTTTGAAAATAATTATGTATTACTCAACTTTTTGCGAAGTCAAAATAATTGTTTGTTTGGTATGTATATGATGCTTGCAAATAAATTTTGAAATTAAGGAAATTAGAAAATTGCGATGATTTTTTCTTTCTGCGCCTCTTTGTTCTTGTCGCAGGAAAGACGCATATTCTTCTGTATTATATGCTTCATATATTAAAATACTTTAAACGTCATATTGGCATTGCATACGGGTTCATTATTTTCTTAAAATTTAATATTTTACCTTAGTCCAGACCGTATCGATGAAATTATTAAATTCAACAGTTTTATTGGTAAATTACGTTTAAGAAAACATTAATATAAGTAATATTTATCTCAAAACCATCAACATAATTAGGTTATTAGTCAAATTGTAGCCTAATGACAAAGTTGTGTGTTAAATTTCAGGTGTGATAACCTTTGGACATCGTTAAAACAGTATAAATTACGGTATATTAATGAAATGATTTTTTGTTTATTAAAGTCACGTGGAATATTGATAATCAGCCCAGGTAAAGAATACGATTTTTTAATGTTTTTATTTATTTGTTTTGCAAACAGATCCAAAACACTGGATAGGAATGACGGATGAATTAATTGAAGGAGTCTGGAAACTTTACCCGTCTGAGCAAACGGCCACATTCACAGCATGGAGTCCAAACTGGAATCAGCCTGAACAAGGCCGATTCGCGAACTGCGTTGCTATATTTGGACCACCAGAACACGATTACCTCTGGGTGGACGAGCCTTGCGATCAACATTACAGACCACTTTGTGAAAAAACGTAAGTCTCGTCTTAAGTTCAGACTGATTTCCTAAAACAACGATAACTTTTAATTAAAATAAACATCGTGCATTTCAAATTATAATTTCGGTTCAAGTGTGCTTCGATATTAAAAAGGCCGTGTCCAATATGATACCTGATCATTTTTAAGCGTGGTTATTACGAGTGGGCGCTGAAGAATATTTCATGAACCCGTGAGTTGCTCTATCTTCATTTCTGCCAACGTGTTCTTGTTAATTAAACCCCGCTGTTCTTATTCTTAGCAAGGATTTCAAGTCCCTAACCATTCCGCGTGTGTTTGTGTGCTCTTGCATGTAACATTGTTGAGGGGTGTGTTGGAGTTCATTTCCTAAGGAAACTTGTACTCGTTTGTTTATATGAGAACCTGACGGAATAACTGGCAGGTGGGTGCATATATGCCGCCGACCGTTCTTATGCGGTAATAACAAGGTTATCATTCTCGTTAATTGCTTGCGGTGTCATTGTGAAACTGATCATATTAAAAATATATGCTCCATTTCCTTAATAAACCTACTGTTTTGCTTTGTGTGGAGACTTTAATGGGCTATTCTTATATTAAACTTTTTTTTCCAGAACAAACTCGGGATCGGTGATAGTGGGGCGCTGACATTTCAAATATGTTCATTTTATGAAAAACCATGTATCTTTGGAAATGAAATAAAACAGACATGAAAACTGTTGTGTCATTGTCTAAAACAATTTAAAATATAAAAAGGTAATAAACCTATCAGTTATTTGATTTTTCGGCGGGAAAGTATACCTGATGCGATGATAAAAGACTTTATCTAAAAGGTTTCAAGAGTTCGACTAAACAAAGACACTGAAATTATAAAATATTTCGATATTTTAATACCTGCTATATGTAGTGCAAAATGTATGTAAAATAATGTCTTACATGTTTGCTATCAAACTTACGTTTATGGCCTATAATGAGGCCTTGCATGATATTACATGTATATTTGGCATCACTGTGGCCATGGTGAGATTAAAGTAGATTTACATAGATGTACATTGAACAGAAAAAAAAAGAAAATCGTTTGAGCTATCCTCACTAAACCTGGTTTTTAATTAGCCTATGACAAGACAATGTATGGGATATGAAATTGTATTTAATGTCACTGGCAATCAATGCGATCAATGTTACTGTTTCTAACAAATATTTCTTATCCGGACAACACAAGACTTTATGACATAGCGGTATACTAACTCGTGAGTAAAAATGAAAATTGTGTACCGTTTTTTAATTGATAATGAGAGACAAAACGTTAAGAATGTTTAATCAGAACAGAATCAAATTGATTTTTCCACAGAAATAGAAATGCCCAAGAGAAGATATTACATTTGATTTGCAATTAAGCAAATGATTGACTTACAAACATTTTCCCAAGTGTTTTTAAGAATGAAATCCCCGTTATTTTCTTGGAATAAAACTCGAACGTTTCGTTTGAAGAGTAATTTCATAACAGGTGGCATAACATTTTCATCAACGTTTTCTTTGAGAAAAAGTAAAATCGGTTTCTTAAGATGATATGCTTGGTATAACTCATTATGGCAGTAAGCACTTTGACAAAAATTGAGGGATGCAATTACAATAAAGACAGATGACCTTTCTATGCAACGGATCGATTCGTCTGTAACATAAAACCCAGGTCGTAAATTAAGATCACCTTCACAGATCAGAGTCCTGTCTATTCCGGTTGTTTGTTTTAGTCCGTCTCCAAGTTGCTTAATAACATTCTGTTTTACAAAGTCGTCATCTAAACTACTGTACGACAGAAAAACTGCAAATTCATACTGATTCTTGCCCTGGTTCAATAGGAGAAGAGCTTTTTGAACGTTTTTCGTTTTTTCGGCATTTAATTTTCTTTTGTAAATTTTTAAAATAGAAAATAAAAGGACCAGAAGAATCACAAAACTGGAAAGACAACTTGAAATAATAAATAATTGTCGGCGACAAATGGTGTCCACATAATTTAATGTAGAAGAGTTAATATTCAGAGTATCCCTTTCTTCCGAAAAACAAGATAAATGTTGTTGTTCCAAGTCGACAATACTTGTAGATAAAATCCACTGGAGGTACTGTTTAGCCTGACATTGTGCGCAAGACAACGGATTACCATACAACGTAACTGTACAATTCGTCGTGTTTCTTTGTGGCACAGACATATATTGCAGCTCACGTATTGATGCCGAATCTAAAATTGCTATTTTATTATTGTGCAGTAGCAACGTTTGTAGTTTCTTGGCATCACTCAGAGAAAACGTTATTCGAATTAGCTGATTATGGGACAGGTCGATTAATTCCAGGTTGATGTTTTCCTTAAACATATTACAAGGTATGATGTTAAGTCTGTTTCCTGATAAGACGATCTCTTGTAGATCTGGAAGACCATTGAACAGATTTTGAAATAGTTGTAAATTATTTGAAGCCATCACGGAGAGCTCGTTCATAGATAAGTTCAAGTATTTTAAGTTTGGTATGGCAAAACGAATGCTTGGATGTAAAAATTGTAAACCGTTCTGCGCAAGATCTACACGAATGACAGACTTAAGTGGGAATTTTTTACAACGCACTAGGTCTAAGTCAAAATACCTTATGTTGTTTTGTTTGGCATATATTTCTTGTACATGTACATTGAAGTCTTGAATACATGTCGCTGTGCAGTTCTTGATCCAAATAGGTTGAGTCACCGGAAGAATTCCGCTGATATTGACAATTTTGGGTGCAAATAAAAATGACACAAATTGAATAGGAACTAGTAAGAATGTTTCGTTGACGATTTCAGAGGGAACAAGAACATCCAAGTTTGGTAAAACAGAATATCCTATATCCAGCACTTGGATATTTTTCATGTATTCCACCGGAGGCAAATTGGCGGAGACATCTGAAAAATGGGAATATGACAAATTAATAATTTCTAAGGACCTGATGTCTGATAAACGTGACAGAGAAAGCCAAGAAAACTGAGTGCCAGAAATTTCAACAACTTTAAAGTTCTCTTTGTTAGCTAGTGCTTCCATTTCTCCGGCTATGCTTAAAGATCCCTCCTTGTAATATATTCGCGACATGATCAGAGTTTCTAGCGATGGCAGTTTGTCACTGTTATTTAAAGCCGAGAGGAGCGTGATCAAATCCATTCTGCCGCAATAAGCCATATCAAGTGTTGTGGTATATTGGAGTCCAACGAATGTATCAGGATCAAGTTGAAATTTCGATAAAATATGCATTTCTAGCTTTTTCAGAGATTTCAGATTGATCAAAGATCTTGCATTAAATCTTAAATTTACGGCTCCATCATCAAGATAATCAGTCATTATCAAGTGTGTAATATGTCCCCAGCTCTCTGGTTCAAAATCTGATGTTTTCACTTCCAAAAATGTATCAGCTGTCACAAACTTTTCAATTTGCACTCTCGATATCCCATCTGGTACAGCTTTAGGGATATAATTGCAAGTTATTGTTGTATTCTCTTTCGTGTTACATCGCCTGTTTTTAAGCTGAAATTTATTTACTCCGCTTTTTTCCTTTAACTGCTCTATTCCAAAAACGCTGTTATGGATTAATTGACCTACTCCAAATACCAAACTTATCAAAAAGAAATATTTGTCGTGATAGATCATTTTCTAAATGTTTAAAATCGCATGAAAAATGCAAACGATGTTCAACGACAGAACACTCCGATCACCGTTGCAAACGCCTTTCTTAGATAAGCCTTTACAATATTTTGATATCTGGGCCCAAGATCATAAATCGTAATCAGAGACCAGTCTCAAATCTCAAGCATCTGCAAACTGGTCGCCGTTTCAGCCAATCAGATGCTTGAGAATTGAGACTGGTCTCCAATCCAAGGTTATAATGCTGAGAATGGTTTCCAATCTCAGTTTTATAACCTTCAGCCCTGTTATCTCGCCTGCCAAGTCTTGAGGAAGTAAAACAGGATAAATAATAGCTTGCTGCATAGCATAACTTTCGTTTTGTAACATAAAATTACCTGTTGCAGGTTTATTATGTCCTGATTATTGTTAAGTTAGTAAATCATCATAAAAACGATTTTCTTTCATTTTAAGAATTATTTATTTAACTGAAAGTCTCGAAAAATTGTTGATCAGGGATTCTAATGATTTTGTGTGAATTTGTTTTATTAACAGGGGCAGTTTTTTTTTCAACTGTGCTAAAACAGATTCTCGGTTCCGGCATATTTTAAGTTTGTTTTATCATGACCTTAACTACAGTCTCCGAATAGGTCCGATGGCGATTGATTAAGAAGGTGGCAGGACATAAAAAATGTCATCTGGCATGGCAAAACTAGCGATAAGTCAATGTCCGTGATGGGACAGTAGGCGCTGACCAATTGAGATCGATTTCCAGATTAATAGTAGTATGACAAAGGTAAATCTTTGTCACATTACTATCGCATGTGAGTCACATTTAGTGTAAGTTAACTTGGGGAATTAACAATAAAACGTCTCTTCTTGTATGAAATGTATTATCCTTTTGTTTAAAAAGTTACAGTGTCCAAGTTATAAAATTCACAAAATAGTTTGACAGAATTTGTTACACACGAGATTCCGCATGCACATAGTAAGTTATAATGTCTATCTAACAATATTTTTTATGATCTTTATATACTTGTGTCGGTCACTAAGGAGCCCCCTGTTGGTTACTTAACCATAATTTAAGAAATTTCATGTTTGAACATGCGGAATTATTATATTAACAACACAATTATTACCTTTATTAAAAATATAAAAAGAAAAGATTAATAATTCAAAAGTAAGTCATTCTTCTAAAACATTTTAACAATAAGCAAACCTTCTTAAAAGATTACAATCATGAAATAAAGAAAGGTTTCAGATACTGTTGATTGAATAATAAATACCTGTAAATAATTCTATAAATCATTTATAAGGATAGCTGTGCTACATGTTTGTACAAAATAAGTAAAAGTTTAAAGAAATTATATAATTGTGCTAAGAAAATTATTAACTAAGTTTTTGTCACAAATTTCCGTTGTGACAGTAGCTCCATTTGTGTCCATGAACAGTCTCAAACCCAGCCTGCAATATTTATATTTGTGGTGTTTGGTTATCTTTTTCAGTATCATAGTAGCTGTGTGTTTGTGCCGTTTGGCGGTTGTAAAAAGTCTCCCCGTACATTCAATGAATGTTATTATCAGTTACGTCCTTAGATGGTCCTTTTTTTTAATTACTTTTGTTTTAATAGTTCGGACAATTATAAGGTAGGTGGTTTCAATGTCCTAGCGAGTGTAGATTTGGATAATGTTCAATCACCCCTTTGATAGTTTCTGGTTTTTAAGTTTTGCATTTGGCGTTCTCTGTGATAGGCAGAATTTAGATTCGGACAACTTCTGTCAAAATTCTGTTATATATTGTTCCGTCCATTATTTTCATGTTTAGGGCAAGTACATTCTTTTATATAGGGCTATACGCCGCTGGTTATGGAATGGTGTTAATCTAAAAATACTGCCCTGAAGGTTCCATGTTCACCGCCATATTCATACCATCGTTTGGGATGAATCAACATCGTACTATTTACTTGTTTAAATATTGAGTGGCTTTTAAAGTTCCTCTTTAATATATTTGAAACTCCGCTTTCTGTTGTGTTAGTTATTTGCTTACTAAAGATATCGGATGTGTTTGCAGATATATTTGATAGAAATTATGTGAATTATTAAGTTACTGAACGACGATCCGTACATATACGCAATCACGAACGTTTTAAAAACATACGCAAAAAATAGTGCAAACCCTTTAAAATTAAAAATTAAAACATTAACTATGTTTATATTTCAAGCAACATAAGGTCTAAATAAGATCGCGATTCTGGTAGAATGTTACGAACATTCAACCCCCCCCCCCCCCCCAAACGTAACAATCATGTAATTAAAAAAACCCAAACCCAAAACCAAATTGAATATAAAACCAACATCAAAACAACAACAACACATAAATTCACACTCAGATATCTAATCGTAAAATAAAACATAGTGTTATGACCACCTTGACCTCGTTTTAAGAGGTCGCAAACATGGCAAATGGCGAAAACTGGCTAAAATTTCAAAAAAGAATTTTGTGGGAAATACTTATTGTCACCTATATTTTAGTAAAGAAATGTATTAAGCTAAGGATGTAGTTAATGTTTGCAAGCTCAATTTAGTCTAATTCATGTTCTAATTACCAAGCACATACTAAAACAAAAGAAAATCCGTTTGCATGAGAACTCTGAAATTCATGGACAATATACCAAAGCAAGTCATACTTGAAATAAGTATATGATGGTCTACAATAATTAGTTCCAATTCGTCAAAATAATGTTAGGGTTTTCAAGAAATTCAGTGAAAACTTACTTCCGGTTTCTACTTTGTTATGAAAGCTTCAGATAATGTAATTACCGTGTTGCGTATGCAATACATTATTATTAAAATTCTAACTGAAGAGCTTGATACTACAACTGCTTCAACAAAAAGTGATATTACTAATTCACAAACTGTACATATTTAAAAATAAAAAAAAATCTGAGCCGAAACAATAAAAAGTTGCTAAGATGTAAGTTACGTAATAAGTTTAAACACCATAAAAAGCAAGTTTAAAGAAGCTTTATTTAAATAAAGTTCAAGTTTTCTTTTTTTCTCAGCTTATAGTTAATTGCTTGCTTTTCCCTATGTTTGAATGACAGTGGCTTGGGTTTTAGAGTTTATGAAGGTTGCCATATTTAATGAATGTGGCTATTTTCGATACTCATATCCTCTTTGTACGCATCAAATTAGTTGATTTGTTTAAAGAACGAATTTTATTTTTATGCCCCCACAAAGTGGGAGGCATATGGAGTTGCACTCGTCCGTCCGTACGTCCGTACGTCCGTCCGTACGTACGTCCCCAAATCTTGTGGCATCAACTCCTCCTAAACTATAAGGCGGATTTCTTTCAAACTTGCACAGATGATCAAGCAGGATGTGTAGATGATCGTAAAGAAAGGATTTTTTCCTGCGACTGTTTTTACCAGAGTTATGGCCCTTTGTTAATTTCAGTAATTAAATCTTGTGGCGTCAACTCCTCCTAAACTATAAGGCAGATTTCTTTCAAACTTGCATAGATGATCAAGCAGGATGTGTAGATGATCGTGAAGAAAGGATTTTTTCCTGCGACTATTTCTACCAGAGTTATGACCCTTTGTTAATTTCAGTAGTTAAATCTTGTGGCGTTAACTCCTCCTAAACTATAAGGTGGATTTCTTTCAAACTTGCACAGATGATCAAGCAGGATGTGTAGATGATCGTGAAGAAAGGATTTTTCCTGCGACCATTTTAACCAGAGTTATGGCCCTTTGTTAATTTCAGTAATTAAATCTTGTGGCGTCATTTTCTCCTAAACTACAAAGGGGATTTCTTGCAAACTTGCACAGATGATGAAGCAGGATGTGTAGATGATCGTGAAGAAAGGATTTTTCCCTGCGACCATTTGTACAGAGTTATGGCCCATTGTTTTTTTTCAGTAATAATATCTTGTGGCATTAACTCCACATTTACTTTTGGACAGATTTCTTTATAACTTGGACAGATTATCAAGCTGGATGGGTAGATGATCATAAAGAAAATACTTTTTCCTGCTGCCATTTGTACCACAGTTATGGCCCTTTGTTTATTTCACTTACAAAATTTTGTGGCATCAACTCCACATTTTCTATTAAGCTGATTTCTTTCAAACTTGCACAGATGATTAGACATGATGTGAAGATTGTTGTAAAGGACATTGTCTTGCAACAATTTTTACCAGAGTTATGGCCCTTCGTTTATGTTAGTTATTAAATTTTGTGGCACTTACTCCTCATTTACTAATCATGATCACCACATGTTGTTAATACCTGGTACAAAATTTTGTAACAAATGTTGTTGCAGCAGTGGGGGCATCAGTGTCCTGAGGACACAGTCTAGTTTTTTTCTAAGTTAACACCGTGGAACCTTTTTTCTAATTAAATATGCATTAAGCATGAAGGAAATTAATATACTGGTTCTACAGCGTCTTAAACTTCTATTGGATAATAAAACTAATAATTATTAAGGATCGGAAAGAAAAAAAATGGGCATAATGACACCATATACGGAAACATTCGGTTAACTTATGTCACAGATGCTCCCTCGAAATTTGTTTTGGTATTATTTTCTTGTCTAATTATATGCTTAGATATGAATTTATTTGATGTTATAGGTATTACTCTATGTACAAAATGTCAATCAATCATTTTCTCATGTAAAGTAACCATGTATTCATATAAACTACATGTACTAGTATATATTCATCTGTCTTTGTTAAGGACAGGTCTGATTACCAGCACAATAAAACCGATTCAAACAAACGTCGTCTAAAAGACTCGAGTAAAGCTTACAAACGTGTCATGCATTATTACATTAATAAATACAAACACGATAATGCCCAAAAGCTACGCAGGATGCAATCCCATAATCCTAAGCAGTACTGGAAATATTTGAAACAACTTAAACCCAAAAGTAAAGACGAACAGTCACCTAGTATTCAGGAATTCTTTGATAATTTTAAGAACATAAATTATAACCCCCACAAGAGTGAAGAAATGCCCCAGATTAATGATAGAGATTTTCTGAATAACTCTAACGAATTTCTTAATTCATCAATTACCAATGAAGAAATAATTAAATGTATAAACAAATTAAATAATGGCAAAGCTAGTAGCCCGTCGGATCGTATTTTAAATGAATATATTAAAAGCACTAAGCACTTACTATTACCGGTCTATAACCGCCTTTTTAATAGTATTCTAGATTCAGGAATCGTGCCAAAGACATGGTTAGATGACTTTATCATCCCCATTTATAAAAACAAAGGTATTACTACTGATACAGGTTCTTACAGGCCTATTACGATCCTTTCATGCTTAGGAAAATTTTTACCGCCGTTTTAAATCAGCGATTGACTAAATATGTTGAAGAATTTAACCTGTTGGAAGAAAACCAAGCTGGGTTTAGGAACGGTTATTCCTTCTCAGACCATATATTTGCCCTTCATGCTCTAATAGAAATTCTCAAGAAACGTAAACAAAAGTTGTTTTGCGCTTTTGTAGATTTTTCTTCTTGTTTTGACAAAATATGGCGCTTTGGTTTATGGCACAAACTCTTACATAATTTTATCAATGGTAAGCTTTTCCAGGTGATTTTCAATAGGTACCAAAATATTAAGTCGTGTATTTTAAATAATGGTAATCAGTCACAATTTTTTTGTTTCAGAAATAGGTGTTAGACAAGGTGAGAATCTCAGCCCGCTACGATTTTTCTCTTTATTTAAATGATTTACAAGCATACCTGGAGGGTAACGGTGCCGTCGGAGTAGAGTAACAGGGTGATGACCCAGATGAAGCTTGGCTGAAACTATTATTACTCCTATACGCTGATGACACCGCTATTCTCTCTACAAACGAGCACGATTTTCAGATCAGCCTAAATATATTTAATGAATACTGTTCCCGATGGAAATTAGAAGTTAATATTAGCAAGACTAAAATTATTATTTTTGGAGCAAGAAACACCGGTCGCTACAACTTTAATTTAGGTGACAAACAAATTACGATCACCGATTCATATCATTACCTAGGGGTTACCTTTTGTAGTAATGGATCCTTCTTGAAGGCCAGAAAACACGTATCTTCGCAAGCGAATAAGGCTTTGCATCTTCTTTTTACCAAAACAAACAATGCTGACCTCCCCTTAGATCTAACAGTGAAGCTCTTTGACCACACCGTATTACCAATATTAACTTATGGGAGTGAAGTCTTCGGTTACGAGAACTTAGACATACTCGAAAAAGTTCATAACGTTTTTCTCAGAAGAATAACAAATGCTCGATCAAGCACACCCGGGTACTAGTACATGTTACTAGGTGAGCTCGGACGTTATCCTATTTCTATTACTGTCCGAGCAAGAATGATAAATTTTTGGTGTAACTTGCTTCTTGGTAAAGCGAATAAATTGTCTTTTCTACTATATAGGTACATCCTTAAACATACAGAAATCCAATCTAAATGGATTTGTAAAGTAAAAAGTATTTTGGACTCTGCTGGTAGATCAGACCTATGGCTAAACCAATCTTTTGCCGTTAATAGAAGTACACATAAAATTATTAAAACGCGTCTTATTGATCAATATCGTCAAGATTGGCATTCTAATATGCAGCTATCTAATAAAGGGAGAATCTATGGAAGCTTTAAAACATCTTTAGAGTTTGAAAAATATCTTACATTATTACCTAAATCAGATGGCTTAATATTATTTAAATTCAGAACGTGTAATACTAGTAATCGATTACCGGTTGAAGCTTTGCGATGGCAAAACATTCCTTTTGAAGATCGCTTCTGCAACCTATGCAATAATGGTGATATCGGTATTGAACGTCACTATTTATTAAAATGTAGATATTTCGACGAAGCGCGAGCCAGAATATTTGAAAATATCCGTATATTCGACAGCGATGCCTGCTTCGCTTATCTAATGAAATCCACGTCTGAAGAAGTGTTACTGAAGATCAGTAAATTTGTAAAAATTGTAATGGCAAAATTCAAATGACCTGTTTCAAAAGTTCGCAATAGAACTATGACCTATCTATTTCATGTATTGATTTATCTTACTTCCTTCGAAGAATGTAATCATAGGCGTAATGAATACGTTTTTCTTTATTTTTTTCCATTTTAAGTCTTCAAATCTTACAGTAATGTTAACCTTTTTTTTAAAGAAATTCGAGTTTTCCTCCGTATTTATACTATTCACTATAATATTAAAAATATGTTTGTTAACACCTCAATATTTATGTAAAATGAACCTAAAATCTGCTCTCCACCATATTATATGTCGACTGTTCCCATGTTACATGTATCACACGTCTGGGAAAATAAAGATTATGTTCTGTTCTGTTCTTCTGTTCTGACAAAATACATTAATGTTCATGCCTAATTAAAATTTTGAAATTGATAATCATGCAAATAAAGATAATGGGGATATAATAATAGCGGTTTTAAACCAAATACGGGTAACCCTGCGAGAATTATTTTGTTTATTCATCTGGTGTTTGTTTATTTACAGGACGTATAGTCTTAGGGGTAATAAACATGTACTGCGTTTTACTAATTGGCTATGCGAGTAATCTTTATTTTCTGATATATGTAGTTTACTTTTGTAACTAATTCCAATTCACTGAGGAAACAACTCAATATTTATTATAGTGAATGACTTTCTTTTTTACGTTTTAGCCTTTTAGCACTTATATGCAAAAATGCATTCTTTAATAACAATGATGATATATAAGGAAACTTGAACAATTCAATAAAGTTGAATTACCTTTCTTTTTGTGCATAGTTTTATTAGCACTAAAAGGCTAAAACATTAAAAAGTAATTGAGTTTATTGAGATTTTTGTTCAATAAGCCTTACAAATAACAAACATCAAAAGCATTTGATATGGTCGTCGATCCGAAATCCGTGATGGCAGAAGGACGGCTCACCAAGCCAGGACATTTCAAGAATCCTTATTGAGGAGTACAAATCTTTCATATTCAATTTGTTGCTAAAATGTGAATCTAGGCTGCACATTTCCATGACTAACCATTTTCAAAATACTCGCAAATATGCAAAAATATGGAAGTTAATTCAGCTTGATGAAATATTCCAGTTTCCTTATTTATCTTGAAGAATATGAAAAGAGGTAGTTTAATATCATGAATTATCACTAAATGCATCATAATTTGTTTGTTGAGGGTTAAAACCCTGGTTTCAATACTTGTCGCACTTGTATCAATCCTAATAAAATAGTGTGAACGTACTAGGTTAAAAAAATTGCGTACACGTGCGTAAGTCTGTCGTCTTTCGTACGTCCGTCTTACGTCTGTCGTCTTAGGCCGGTATTCCAGAGTTCCGTGATGCGTATTCTGTGTCCGTGTCCGCTTCCGCATCCGTGTCCGCGATTTTTCACTCACCAAAGATATCGTTGGGTATATTCCATACCTCCGTGTCCGTTTTCGTGTCCGCGACGTGTAGCGGACACGGAGGTATGGAATATACCCAACGATATCTTTGGTGAGTGAAAAACCGCGGACACGGACGCGGACACGGACATGGATCACGGATCACGCATCACGGAACCATGGAATTCCGGCCTTACGTCTCTCGTGCGTCCGTTTATCGTCTCTTGTGAGTCCGTCTATCGTGTATAGTGCATTCTCCAATGGTCTATTGTGCAACGTGCATCCGTTCCTTCCATATGAATATATAAATAATTAAACTTCAATCATCAATCACACATTTTGATAGCACTTTCAAATTTTTAACAACCAGTAAATAAATTATATAAACCGACCGTATGGACGCAATAAACTTTATTTCCCCATCACTGTTAGGCCTAATCACTGTTAGCATATTATCAACAACAATAATCATGACAATTGGGTTTTCGTTGTTTTCACTATTAAACTCATAATCTATTACACCTATAGATTTAGCAGTCAGACCTCAATTGCAAACACCTCAGTGAATATATTAACTGCTATTTAACAGATACTCGTCTTTCTTCTCTCATGCCTAATCCCGCAAATTCAATTGACCGTCTACCAAAATGACCGATGTCTTTACATGTCGTCCGTGATTAACATAAATGCATGTATGCTATACTTTTCTTGTTTTACATGGAGATGCAATAACCCTAATGCAATAAAATACTGAAAATTTAAGTAACTGTATGTCTTATATTACATTACATTTACCAATTAATATTAATATAGGTATATTTTTGATGAAAGAAGACCTTTATAATGATTATAACAGGATCGTGCACTTGGGTATGTATCAATAGGAACCGTCAAGTTGGCGTCAACTAGTCACTCGTTATGTCCAATGACTAATTAATTTCCGTGTTATTTAAAAAGCTCAGAAGATTAAGAAGCCTTTATATATTAATTAATATATTATTACATGTACTACTTGAAAAATGCTGAATGAAAATGTGTGAAAATAATCAATTCTTGATTATTATTTTCCTTTTCCTTTTCGGAGTATGTCGCATGAAAACTTACAGCGTGTTAGGCTTAAGTCAATCACAACTAAATAATGTAAACGAATCAAAATATAATAAGAGGAATCAATGTTTTATCGAAAACAACGATACACTGACATGCAATTACATTCCTACATCAGTTCCAATAGGGATCTCTAGAGTACAAATTACAGGCTTCCTGACAGAGCGCAGACGTTTGCAAGTGAATACATCGAATTTTGCGGACGGCTGGGGATATGTCACCCACCTGACTATGACAGATGACTTAAATACGGATACAACGTTGTTGGAGTTTACAGCCAGATCGTTTAACAATTTGAAATCTCTCAGAACGCTGGCAATGCATATTGTTCCGAATTTTCTACTTGATCCTAGAACATTCCTTGGACTTGAGAATGTGACAACCCTTGAGCTCTTGATTCCGACGACATACTACCGCTGCTAGAAACATTGATTATCTCACAGATATCTTATAAGAACGGACCTTTGAATCTAGATCTTACCGGATATCATAAGCTTGCTAACAAGACAAACTTTAAAGTCATCGAAATTTCTTCTACTTAATTTTCCAAGATATATCCTTACCCTTTGTCAGACTTTAGAAGTGATAAATCTTTCCTTTTCTCATTTGTTAGAGATGTCCACGTGGTTACCTGATGTACGATCCATTACACACATTAAACTGAGTGATATTGCGTACGTTGTGTTACCAATTTTGAACATTATAATTCCTCCCAAAGTTGAAAATGAACACTTTGATCTAGATCCAATTGAATTAGTTTCGTTTATTTTCGCTCCAAAAACCGTCAATGTAAGTGGAATAATAACTCGCACTCCATTTTGGGTAAAGAATTGCACTGCAACTTTTACAGCAGACTGGAATGTACATGTTCAAGAAATAATTGCAAAGCAGAATAACATAACATACGCAGATCTGAATTTGGATTGCAAAGATTTCGGAATTGCTTCAGTGCTTAGCGTAGACATTTCCCAATGCGGTCTACAGTTCCTTCATCCGAACTTCTTATGTTCCGTACCAAACATTAAACGCATCAACTTAGCAGGGAACAAGCTTTCCGTAATGGCTGAAGTTAATATACTGCTCTTTCAAAATTTATTCAAAGGCCATCCAAATCTGCAAGATATCATCTTGTCTGCAAACAGGCTTAACTTTATACCTATGAATATGTTTAAGCAGAACACAAATGTGGAGTTAATTGACATTTCAAACAATCTGCTTAATCAAATAACTTTTGAGCTGAGTCATGCAAGTAAGCTACAAACTCTTCTATTACACAATAACCTAATACATATTTTAGACTCGGCATCAATAACTGACCTCATGAATATTCCTCAAATGACTTTGCCACAAAGAAACCAAACAAACTTTACAGTTACATTGTACGGAAATCCCTTGTCATGTGCACAATGCGAAACGAAACAGTATCTCCTCTGGTTAGTGTCCACTGGTCTTGTCGGAAACAAATATTTAAGATGTTATTTAGAAGAGGGAAATACTCGAGATATCGATGGTCTTGTATTAAACTATGTGGAAAATATATGTCGAAGACAACTTACAATTATTTCGAGCTGTGTTTCTTGAGGCGTTATACTTCTTGTGCTGGCAATTTCTCTTGTTAAGATTTACAAACGATATCGAAATGCGTAGAAAACGAAAAATTATGCACAAGCTCTCCACCTTTTGGAGAAAGGTCAAAATCAGTATGAGTTTGCAGTTTTCCTGTCATACAGTAGTTCAGATGACGACTTTGTCAAACACATCGTTATTAAGCATTTGGAAGAAAGTCTAAAAGAAACATCCGGTATTGACCGGACACTTATCTGTGAAGGGGATCTTGTGCTGCGACCTGTGTTTCATGTTTTGGACGAGACGATTCATTGCATACAAAGGTCATCCGTTGTTATTGTCATCGTATCCGCCCACTTCTGTGAGAGCCCTTACTGTCACACTGAACTCTACCAAGCCTACGACCTTAAAAACCGATTTTGCTGATTTTGAAAGAAAAGGTTGACGAAAATATTATGTCGCCCGTTATGAAATTACTCTTCAAACGAAACGCCCGTGTATTATTTGAAAATATCAACGGAGAATACGTTTTAAAAACAACAAGGGAAAACGTATGTAATTCAATTATTGATTTAATTGCAAATCAAATATAAAACGAAAATGTTATAAGGCCTACTGCGGACACAGGTAGGAAAAATGTTAAACGTTGATGAAGTAGTTTGACTTTTAAAAACTCCATCTGTCAGATAGAATTGCGTCAAAGCTGTGCATAAAGTTGATGATAGTGATACTAGTTGTAATGTAGAAAAGGAAAATCATACGTTTAAGTGGTTCGCTGTAAAATTTATTGTCCAACCTGCCATAACTAGGCAGGTACACAACAGGTTTAATATCCATTATTGTGTAAATAACTTGTAATATGTAATGTTGCCTTTCTTCCTTTTATACAAGTAATATTATGTCGTTTATTGTACATATAAATGAAACTTACTACATATGTACAAAATGCACTAAACATTGCAGGTTGTAAATATTATATTTATAATTTTACTATCAATATTTCTGAAAAAAAATCAAAATATGCTTTACAATAATTGCAGAAAATAAGACTGGTCGCCATTTCAGCCAATCAGATGCTTGAGATTTGAGACTGGTTTCCATGCTCAGTTTTATAACCTTGGGCACAGTCCAGGGTTGTTTAATGTAAGAATAGTCTAAAGAAGGATATCGTCAATGTTATGTAAATAACTAAATATGAATTAATTTTACTTATTTTCAAAACGTTTTTGTTTCTACCCTAATAATGTAACTTCAAGTTTTTCCAATAAAATTTGACGTATAAATATCACTTTAGCTAATTTTTCATACAAACTTAGATCAGTATTAATTTAATGACATCTTTTTTAAATCACTATACAAACACATTTAAAAATATGCACTCAGAAAAATTGCAACAGATACTTTCAATTTAAGGATAATACCAAAAACTCAGGCATTTCTATCCAATAGATACCAAAAAGAACAACAACAAAATAACTAGATAAAAGCCTTCAAATTGTCGCTGATCTGTTTTTATACTGTTATGAAAGAGACTTTATGTTATCTCTTTCTACCGAACATCAAGATGATATTATTACAGCTTTTAACAACACCTCGGGGTACCTTGATGATTTATTAAATATAGATAATAACCATTTTCATCACTTGTTAATAAGATTTATCATAAAGAATTACAGCTTAATAAAGCGAACACTTCAGAAAAGCAAGCAAACCTTTTTTTATCTAAATCTGTCCAATGAAAACGGTTACGTCACTACTAAAATATATGATAAAAGAGATGATTTTAATTTTAATATAGTAAATTTTCCGCTTTGTAGACGGCGATGTTCCTCGTGCAACATCTTACGGGGATTATATCTCACAGCGTGTTCGCTTTTCAAGAGCTTGCAACGATGTGAATGATTTCAATAAACGTAGTCTTTGCATTTCAGAAAACTTTTAAAACAAGGTTTTCGGTATCACAAATTAAGGAAAACCTTTTGCAAGTTTTATCGCCAATACCCAGATCTAATTTATAAATACAGGCGCAGTTTAAAACACTATTGCAACAAGGCATTTCACCGCCAGTTTTTTTTTTAGATTTAATTTATAAACTTAAGAAGATAAAAGGAAATGTTAATTTCTCCCGGTTATTCGTAAAAGCCATCTGCAAATTTAAAAAGAATGGTTACCAAAATGATATTTTACAGCGCTCTGCAAGCCTGGTGATTAACCCATCTACAGTTGATCATTATGCTTACCTCTTTTGTTGCACGACGGTGGCAGGGGTTTAAGAGTTTATGAAGGTTAAAGGGGAAATCTTTTCTTAAAAGAACCTAGAAGCACGATTTGTTTCTTTTATCCCTGTCACCGTGTTCTTGCTGATTTCACTCCAGGAGCTCTGATCATTGAGTACCCGCCCTTTGGCTTTGCAATGCTATTAGCTTTTTATGTTTTATATGTTTGTGTGCTTTTGCATGCAACATTGTTGAGCCGATGGGTGGGTTGGAGTTATTTCACCAAGACAACTTGTACTTGTTTTGTGAACGGAGTACCTTTTGGGGCAAGTGTGAGGTTGGTGCACCCTAGAACCTGGTTTAAACCCCCCAGTGGCTAATTGTTTTGCCACTGACCGTTCCAAGGCGGTAACCCCTCGGGTTTTCACTTTCGTTAATTGTTTGTGGCGTCCATTTTGAAACTGATTGTTGTAATACCATGCTTTCTTTTCCTCTCTACTTTTTGGCTGTGTGGGGAGGCTATGTCTTCTGGATGTGACCATTCCTGATATGCATATTTCACTTTTTTCAAACCGAAAGCAGAACCCGGAAGTAAGTTTTCCTTGAATTTCTTAAAAACCCTAACATTATTTTGACGAATTGGCACTTAACATTGTAGACCAGCATATACTTATTTCAGGTATGGGTGGCTTTGGTATATTGCCCATGAATTTCAGAGTTCTCATGCAAACGGTTTTTCTTTTGTTTTAGTATGTGCTTGGTAATTAGAACATGGATTAGACTAAAGTGAGCTTGCAAACATTAGTACATACTTAGATAAATACATTTATTCACTAAAATCCAGGTAGCAATGAGTATTTCCCCCAAAATTCATTTTTAAAATTTTAGCAAGTTTTCGCCATTTACAATATTAGTGATACGTTAAGAAACAACTTATCAGTTATCTTTTGTGTAGTGTTTAGTTACATTTAAAATTAACTTTGAAATTTCATTTAATAGAAAACTCGGAGATCATATCTAATTATATGACATATGTAATTGAATATTAAATTTTAAGAATTTTCATGAAATTGTATTAAAGTGAAATATTCATATCTAAATGGCCACATCCCGAATACACAGATTTCCCACAAAGCCAAAAAGCAGAAGGGAAAGGAGCGTGTTTATAAAACGATCTATTCCAGAAAAGACACTACAAACCATTAACGAAAATGAGAACCTGATGGGTAACTGCCTAAGAACATAAGAACAGTCAGGGCAGTTTAAACCAGGTTCTACGGTGCACCGACCCCACACTTGCCTCTATAGGCTCTCACATTCATGAACAAACAAGCACAAGTTGCCCTGGTGAAATAACTGAATAACGATGTGCAGACGACATTGCTTATAATGCATTTCTCGCTAAAAAAATATTTTATATATTGAAAATGTGGAACTAAATCATCACAAGTTATGTGAAAAAAAATAAATGTCAGTTCTTTCCAAATACAGTAATGGCATAGCAATAGATTATAAAACTAAGTTTGGAAATGGTTTCAAATCTCAAGCATCGGATTGGCTGAAATTGCGACTGGTCGTCATTTCAGCCAATCAGATGCTTGAGTTTTGAGACAGGTCTCCATTCTCAGTTTTATAACCTTGGGCACATGCAACTCTATAGACAGAGTTTCTATGATGTGGCACAATTTAGTCAGCCAGTATAACTTCACGAGTGCTGCTCCTGTTACTCTTTTTCGGCGTTAGCTGTCTAAGCTCACTTTTGACCTAATTTATTAACCAATGAAGTGTTGTAAATAATACTCGTATTATATTATTATGCAGCGGGAAAATTAAATAAACTATTTCGATTGGTAGCTATTTCCACCGAAGAGGCATCTAGAAGGGTGAAGAGGTTTCTAGTGGGATTTTTAAACAATTAGTTAAAACACTGTTTGAAACGATTATTGCTGTGACGTTTAGATCTTTTCTATTCTCTTGTGTTGAAAGATGTTGAAATGAGGCACACTACAGTACTCGTCATTGGCTAGGATTTTTTGTCAACAACAATACAGTCACTCTTTTATATCAACCTATACAAAATGAAAGTGAAAGTAAGTGGAAATGGCTTAAAGAAATCGATGTTACACTTTCACTGTAAAGCTGAAAATTTAAGTAATAAAATCTGCGAGCTTGAATTATTGTAATATTTGTGAGTATTTAGTTAATGGAAATTTATCCCAGCTCTTTCAGTAATTGAAATGTTTACCCGTCTCTTAAATCGGGCAGCTGTATATAATATGCTACGCGATATAAACAATTAGTCCGCTATGTAAGTCTTGAAGTCTTCACTAAATATATTTTATTCTTAAAGCAATTGATATATCATCTGATAGATTATGTTTTAAGAATAAACACAACCAATGCCTTTTACAATACGTTTCTTATATAAAACTCATTCTTTATCGCGACTGAGGATTTAAAAATGTGCTTACTTGTCTTAAATCTGGCAACTACGTGTAATATGTTACGCGAAAAAACTGCGAGTCCGTATTAAGTCACTGTGAAGGATTTACAATGAAATTATTGAATTTACACGTAAATCAAGATGAAGTGAATAATACCAGCTACAAACTGCATCATTTCATATACAATCAACGCCGTTTATCTTTTTTAAAGATATTTCTTGTTATATTATTGTTAACAATTAAATGACTTTTAAGTGTTAGGATTGGGATCAAACGACACTGAATAACCTACATAAATAGGTCTATTGAATGGTAACAATATGAAGAGGAAACAGGAATATATTGCTCTTCTGATTAAACTTGCACTCAAAAGGCTTTACCGAATGTTAAACAATCATAATTTAAAGTACTGTTGAAATAATATAAAGAGAAAAACATTTTGTATATCAATGTTTTTACAACAGTCACGAATTGATATTAATAGAAGCGATTGACTTTCTTCATTATTTTGAATAATCATAATGGAAAGGCATTTAAGTATAAATACCTTAAAATTTCAATGCAAGTGCATAGCACATGCATGTAAATGTTTACTGCCTACTTTTTATTTCCTTTTGAGTTTGTCAATGTATACAACTTTTAGTTGACTTCACGCGTAGGTAAAAATGCTAAATTCTTAACCGCTGTTAATGCAATGACGACTGAAGACGGCCCTTAATGTTCTACACATTTTGAGCACAGACTTGAGTTAAACACAAAAGAGTTTATAATCTGAGGCCTGAAGTTATTAGTACAGGAAACAATTCTCTTCACGGCATTCACTTTGTCTAATATGATATGTAGCCACTTGTTTGTTGACCTCCGCTCCCTATCTGCAAAGTCTATCTCTTGAACCCATGTACATGTACTCGGGCTTTTTAGTCAAAAGCTCTTGTCAATAAAAGCTAGCTCTATGGCAGGATGAAACAAACACTTCTCAAACATTGCCAAGATTTTCAAACTACTTCGATTTTTGTGTCGCCCATTCGAAGAAAAGGCAACACATACAGATTGCTTTGTACGTCTGTCTGACCACAAAAACTTAATGTTAATGCTGGCTATAACTTTGCCATTTCTAAATATTTCTTCATATTTTTTCATATTACTTATGACAACAGGGCCATGATGCCAAAATCTTCAGGTCAAGGTCACATTTGACAGGGTTATTTCCCATGTTGTACTTACATTTTGTCACAAAAACTTGATATTGGCAATAACTTCCCCATGTCTTAATATTTCTTTATCAAACTTCCAAAATTATATTTCTTCTGAAAACTGGGTTGTCATTATTCCATCTTTAGGAAAATGTCACATTCGAAGGAGTTATGTCCCTTTTGTAATTGTATTTTTTTATTCCGTCAACGAGGCAAGCGTTCAACTGAGCATCCATCTAGTTTGTTATTCATCATGGTTTACAACTGGATGTAGCAAGCTTTGTCAGGGTGGTGAATGTTAATATGCTGAGCTTCAAATGGACTTCACCTGGCCACTTTAGGTTTCTTCTACAGAGTTAATTCAACATACTGTGATATGTTTTTATTGCCAATGATATTTCATTATGTATCGATGATATTTCATTTTGAATCCACAATGCTTAATTTTAAGCTTGAAATTTGTCTTGTCTCCAAATTCAGTCAAACATGCAACAACTCAAACAAGCTTGAAAATTTAATTTTATTTAAAAAAGAATATAGAGCATTATCACAATATAATGATACATTTACATATGGAATCACATGTGAGTGCAAAAATGAACAAATCAATGCCAGAAATAAATAGACTATAAAAGCGCACATACAGCAGATGGTTTAAAATATGTCACTGAAACAGTTTGTCACATTCATATCACACACATATTCAAACATAAAATCATGAAGAATGATTTAAAGAAGCATTTCATAGCTTCATTCAACCCTTCACTAAATATGTACTTGATTTATTGCATGTGAAACCAGTGTAGATTCAGTTAAGCTGCTTCTTGGCAAGAAATAACTCAATAAATCTAAATGCTGTAGATCCTGATCAGAAGGCACTAATCCTGATCTACACTGTTCATTTTATAATTCATTAGGATATATCTGACCAAGAAGTGACTAGTGTAAATCCTCAGACAGCACTGATGTGCCAGCTGATCTGGATCTAAACTGTTCGCACATCCAATAAAACTCGTAAATATGGCGTTAAGGATAAAGATATTAGGACCTTATATATTACACAGTTCTCAGTTTGATTAATACAGTTATTGCTTCTTCGATCAAACACAAATAATAGATGTATAGTAAAATCATAAAGCAAAAACAGGATTGTATTGCTTACAGTATAAGAACATTTCACTACAACAATACAACTCCATGTCAACATTCTAGAATTTTTACTTAAAAGGTTTAATATTCTGTAAGAGAGCTGCATCTCCAGTATAGTAGAAAAGACAGAACACGAGTGGGAAAAAGTTGTCTTCAGTGATATTTTATGACATTTTAATTGTTACTTTATTTAGAAAGAACTTACAATTATCTATTTATTTTTACCAATTATAGACAAACTTGTTGTTGATTTTGACTATATAATGTTAATTTTACTGCAAAATGCAAAATAAGCAATGTCATATGCTCAATTTTAAACATGATAATTTCAGCGACTGACGTCAGTTGTCCAAAAACATAATTCCCACAACATGCCCCACTTGAACATGGAATATAAACATTACTACCAGTATCTGGTGTTTTTTCGGCGTTAGCTGTCTAAGCTCACTTTTGTCCTAGTTTTTCGACCAATGAAATGTTGTAAATAATACTCGTATTCTCTTATTATGCAGAGGGAAAATGAAATAAACTATTTCGATTGGTAGCTATTTACACCAGAGAGGCATCTAGCAGGGTGGAGAGGTATCTAGTGGGATTTTTATTATTATGCAGCGGATAAATCAAATATATTATTTCGATTGGTTGTTAGTGGGTGTTGTATTGGAGAAAAAAACAACAACATATTTACGATTTAAATAACCAGTTAAGTCAATATTGATAGCTTAAATACAATTTTATATGGAATATTCTTGGGTGTCAGGTAAACACTTGCATACAAGTTTACACAGTGTAAAACGAAAGAGAAGTGTAGATATTTCTAGTTCTTACTGGTTCCTTTCTAGTTCCTTTGATACTGATTGTTAATTTCAAGTACAAAAAACAAGTTCATTGAAGTGTAGTGGATGACACTCTCGCCTCTCAAGCGGAGGCCCCGGGTTCAATACTCAGGATGGACACTTTTTTTAAAGTTAATTTACATAAAAGTTGGTAGATTTCGCTCTTGTAACAGGCTGTTTGTATTTATTTTTATTAAATTTCAAGGACATTTTTTCATCTTGAGTTCTAACTCTACAAGAGGTATTTTATTGAAACTGAATGAATGTAGATCAAGACTTAATGTAAGACATTGCTTCTTTAATCGACTTGTTATCACTGTATGAAATTGTTGCAACAGCTTGAACATTTTTTTTGAAAGACACTTTCAATGAATTTATGAGTTGTCATGATTCGGTCGCTTAATCTCTAGGTCATACTAAGAAGGCAGGGAGGGTTCTTCAACAGCTACAACAAGTAAAATAAAATAACTAAACTGTGTCTGCTTCGCCTCTCTGTATTTCTTTCTTTCTTATATACGTGTATATATAAATATTTTCCATCAACGCCGTTTATCTTTTTTAAAGATATTTCTTGTTTTAATTTCTGCAGACTTGTTTATCATCTTTTATACATATCTTTCAACATATGTTGTTTTTTTTCATTTTTTAATGGCCTATACTTAAGTTTACAATTTAAAAATAAAAGAGTTTCTTCTGTCACAATTAAGTGACATATTATATCATATAATGTTGTACTGGGCAAAGTTTAGATGGGTAAAGATACATCATCAAGGACAAGAAAACCTCAATATTCATGACATTTGTTCATTCACAAACAACTCTTTTCCATAAGAGACAACATCAGCCTTTGATGCTCACATCCAAAGCCATATTGGTCAATATCCTGGTTACAGGAGCCTCAAGGTTATAAAACTGAGAATGGAGACCAGTCTCAAATCTCAAGCATCTCAACCAGTCGCCATTTCAGCCATCCAGATGCTTGAGATTTCAGGCTCATTTCCTATCTCAGTTTTATAACCTTCAGCAGTATCTTGTATTATCAAATTAGAGAATTAAATCCAAATGTAATTACATTTTAACCAATGGTTTTTCATGCAGAACGGAGATTGCAAATACAAATCTCTAGATCTGTTACTGAACCCTTTCCTCCACTGATACACCTTTATGGCATGGGTGGACAGTGTAGACTCTAATTAGCTGGCACATCTGTGCCATCTGATCAGGATCTGAACTGTTTGCTTTTTGATTACAGAGGTTATATCTGACCGTGTGATAAAATGCCTATTTCTGGAATAAATGGTTTAAACCTCAACACTTTTGTCGCACAGAACCATTCAATTAAACAAACTCTCCTACTTTAACAATTATTGAATCATCAAACAACCATATTCCAGATAAGATTCTAGTGGTGATAAAATATGCTGCCCATAAAATTGTAAGAAGAGCTGCATTATGAAAAGAAAATGCATTTTTAAAGACATCCCTTATATTTTTCAGGTGTTTGCAAAAATGCATCTCAGTTTTCTGCATTCTGACAGAATTCATGATGACCCAGATAAAATCTATAACTGGATATATAAATACATGTATACACTTGTTCACACAATAGCTTAAACCATACATCTTTTGATCTCAATTGTAAAGGTTCATTTTTTTCTGCTTACTCCACTAATACACATTTTATTGCATGCGACCAGTGTAAATCCAGATTATCCAGCACATTTTTCCTGTCCAGATCAGCGGGCACAATGTACCGGCTGATCTGGATCTACACTGTAGGCCCAGCAATAAAGGCATACAAATGGAATAAAGGGTTAATTTGTTGGCACCAGAAATAGCCAGAAACACTCAAGTTCCACTAACGTCTCTCACTGGTATTGCAAAGATGAAATTACTCCTTTATATTTTTTTACGAGATCTCCATTTCAGACGTTGTTAATACTGTCCCAATATTTTCTTAATAAAATAACAACATCGTAACGAATTGTATTTGAAACTGCACACTATACAGTTCTAACACTCAACAGTTCCACATCCTTCTCCTGCAGCGGCTTGATAATATGAAAGAATTCCTTCATATTTTGGATGACACCTCGGTTAAAGGGGTTATAGTATTGTCCCTTTCCATCTTTAAGGTAGCCATATCGTTTATGATTGATTCTCTCATTGACTGTAAGGTTTGCACCAGCGTGGATAGTCTGAAACACACAAAATACATCATATAATCATGATGAATGTTTTATTGCATGTGTGACCAGTGTACATCCAGATCAGCCAGCATATCTATGCCATTGAATCTGAATCTAAAATGGTCGCCTCTAGGTCAGAAATAACCCAATTAATATGTGGTAATAGCGAACAGTGTAGATCCTGATCAGATGGCACAGAAGTGCATGCTGATCTTGATCTTCAATGGTTACACATGCTATAAAATCTTTGTAAATACAGTTAAGGGTTAATCACTAGTTGTCACTTCATGACTGTAATTGTGGCAATTAAGTAATAATGACAATTAACACACCGTTCAACCCGATAAGGTGAATGCCGTGGATATGCCGACGACAGTTGCTTGTGTACATGAACGTTTTTCGGCGAAAGTGAGTATTGGTCTGATTTTTACATTTTCCCGCAATATCTTAGCAGAAAAAAGATATACATATTGATTCCCTGTTTGTTAAGGACTCTACTGACAAAACCTTGACGCTCACAGGATATTATTTACAGAGGAATTACAGAAAAAGTGTGCAATTTTTTACAAAATAGGTCATTTGACGAATCGGCCGCAAATATCCTTTTTTATTACCAAATCTGAAATATTAACAGCCGTTGTCATTACCAAAATCACCACGACGTACCAAGTTTAAAAGTAAATATCTTTCTAGAGAAAGCGAATTGGAAGCTGTGGTTTCAAATAATTACAGGGAAATAATTGAACTTTATCATGGAATATTTCAAATATTTCAGATTTGGTAATAAAAAAGGATATTTGCGGCCGATAAGTCAAATAACATATTTTGTCAATAAAATTGCACACTTTTTCTGCAATTTCTCTGTAAATGATATCCTGTGTGCGTCAAGATTTCGTCAGTAGAGTCCTTAACAAACAGGGAATCAATGTGTATATTTTTTCTGTTAAGATATTGCGGGGAAAATGTAAAAATCAGGCCAATACTGACTTTCGCCGAAAAACGTTCATGTACACAAGCAACTGTCGTTGGCTTATCCACGGCATTCACCTTATCAGGTTGAACGGCGTGATTAAGCATTCAGGGTCACCTTGCTAACATCCATTACCTAAGAGTTTCTTATCTGTTAAAACCTAACTTAATTGACACTAACTAAAACTAAGATCCTTTTTAAGTTTGTTTTTCATTACTTTATGCTATTTGGGTCTCACAGCCTCAAGAAAGAAAACATCTATATCACTTACATTCATATCAATCCACTTACTAATTTATTTAATGAAACCATGCCCCAAGATTTTAAAACTTAGATTTGAAACCAGTCTCAAATCTCAAGGATCTGATTGGCTAAAATGGCGACTGGTCATATTTGAGATTTCAGCCAATCAGAGCCTTGAGATTTCAGCCAATTAGATCCTTGAGATTTGAGACTGGTTTCAAATCTCAGTTTTATAATCTTCAGCCCATGTCTCAAACAAACAATTCAGTGATTCACAAACATTTGGATCAGACCTTAACCCCGCTTGACAATATCAGATATTCAGCAACAAAAAATCTTTCCAATTATTGAACCGTATGTAATGATTGTTGGCAGTGAAACCCACTCATGATAAGCCACTTGAACAATTGTGCCCAAGGTTATAAAACTGAGCATGGAAACCATTCTCAAATCTCAAGCATCTGATTGGCTGAAATGGTGACCAGTCGCCATTTCAGCCAATCAGATGCTTGAGATTTGAAACTGGTTTCCATGCTCAGCTTTATAACCTTCAGCCTTCATTCCCATGATGTGAGATCAGTTGTTAGGCTTCTAATGGACTCTGTCAGATCCAATAAACACAAAGTATTGAAACAAAATTAAGACGATGACTTTTGTTACACTTGTCACTGTAGAATATTCTGCTTGGGAACTATTATTTCATCAAACTTTGCCACACAAAAAACTTGAAACAAAATTATTTTCTTTATACAGTTGCATTGGATGAAGAATTTCCTGAAATTCCTAAATTCCACGAAACCTCAAACTTATAAACTAACAGTTTTAAAAGCCCAGAAATTAGCAAGAAATTTTTCATGAGGGGATCTACAGAAAATGGAGGTGAAGCAAGACCATGGGCTGAGATAGCCCTCCCCATTTCCTGTAGATCTCCAAACTAACTTGTATTTGGTATTTGAATTTTTTTTAGTTATCACGCACCTAACCACATTGCAAGTTAGCATATATGTATACACAAAACTGTGGTGTGAGAAACTGACCAACAGAAATCTGCTACGGTATATACAACTAAATTCCTGCTATTTTGTTAGATTCAATCTATGTAAAATTAACAGAAAATCAGAAAAATCATTGACTGTCATTGGCTCACAAATAAATGCAAATATCAAAAACTATTTGCAATTCATGTTAAAGTATTGTAATCGAAATGTGTGAATATAAAAAATAGCATGAATTTGCAGCAAAAGAAATGCATATTCATACAAAAAAGTTTGTTAGCTAAATATGCAACAGCACCAGTTGAATACTTCTAAATTTTAGAGAGAGATAAGTATAACAATGCCATCAATGTTAATGGTTCAAAGAATATTTTTGAAAATTGAAAAAAAAAAAATTCAAAAACTGCATTATTTCTTTTGCTTTTGGATTTATATAAACTATAAATTCCTGAAAGACAAGAAATAATTTAACAAATAAACATTAAAATCAAGGCAAGAACTGATTCATTACGGCGTCTCATTATAATCATCGGGATCAAGGAACTCTGGGGGCTGGGGAATAATTTTGAAGAATTCAAGAAGATTGAGTTTCCAGCCCCTGTTAAAGGGGTTGAAGAATTTCCCCTCCTTATCCTTCATGTGCTTGTAGCGCTTGTAGTTGATGGACTCATTTGTGGTCAGGTTGGTGTATGCTAGATATGCCTGAAACACAAAAATATATACAAATTTATTTTGCATGATGTGAATTAAAAGTAACTGGTTGACTGACTAAATTAAAGTGTTATAAATTTTGATAGACAGGAGTAACAGAGGGACAGAGTGAAAATCTACAGTTCCATCCAGCGAAACCAGTATGGGTTTAATAATTACACCATAATTTCAACTTACCAGTCATGCCAGTCCCATAATTTCACTGTTTTGCAGAGCAGCCACATGTACCCAAATGCTTTGTTACTGCTCCATCATGTATTCCATGCCATAATGTCTAAACCTATTTTATTTGCACTCTTTTCATGGCTTTGGTTTGAATTTTAAATATTTAAAAGTGATACTCATGTAATTTAAGTTGATGTACTTATGATGTTTACATTAAATGCTTAACTTGAACATCAAGCCCTGTGCACTTAAAGTTTAGCCTTACTCATTTGATTGAACAAAGTATAAGTTACTTACCATAGCACACACAAGATATCCTGAGACCCCTTCAAAGAATATTCCTACACCCATATAGAAGATGTAGACAATGTTCCAGCTCTCTTCTAACACCTTGATGGTATATACAGACAGGTATATGCAAATCACTCCATTCAACATCACCGTGTAGCAAAAACCTACAAACGTAACTCTGAAACCGAAGCATAGCATACAACATTTATTTAAACGTTGGGTATAAAAAGCTGACAAAAAGCTGATTGCAATGTTTTGTAAACCAAACAAGTTTCAAAATAATTGCAAATAGCTCAAAAACCTAAGGAACAGTAAACTAACTAACACATCATCAGAGCTAGTTAAACATTTAGTGTGTGTGCCCAACACTTTGCACTGTTATACGGAAGCTATCAAATCTAAAGTCACGCCTGATTTAAATATCAGTTAAATGTGTGATAATCAAACTTTCAAAATGTTTCAACAATTTAGATCACTTCGAATGTCATTTCCAGCTCTGTTGATTTTACAGATACAGAAAAGCTATATGCAGTTTGGGACAACTCTTGCACTACCATTAATCTCTTGTTGAGAAATGAACTTGTGCCAAAAAATTAGAACTCGTAACATGGTGATTTTGGGGGAAAGCTGCAGCAGTATGTTTCTGTAGTAATCTTTGTCTGAACATTTAGCGAGGAATTGGTGTCCAGACTCTAGACATGGCTTTGGTGTAACTGTTCCTTGTAACGTAACTAAACACTAAACTTGTGAACCTGATGCATACTATATCTTGTTACTTTTCCAGGTAATCCAAGTATACCTTCCTTCCTACTTTCTCTGTACTTTTTCTTTGAGCTAATGGCTTATTACACGTGACCTCCAGTACTGTTTAGCCCTTTATTCCATGGGTTGCTTATATCACATGGGTAAACAGCGTAGAACCAATCAGCCAGCACATCCATGCTGTATTATCAGAATCTTCACTGTTCGCTTTTAGAGTCATTAGTTATTTCTTACCAAGAAATTATCAGTGTTGATCCCGATCAGATGGCACATATGTGCGACCTGATTTGGATCTACACTGTATGAACATGTGAAAAAAATTCATAATATATGGAGTAAAGGGTTGAGTGTATAAACAGCAAATAACATTTGTAATAAGAAATATGTCAAATATATGTTACTCTCTAATCACTTCGGCTATGGTATAAAATCAGTACAAAAATACTGGAAAGAGTGTACCGGAATACCAGGAAAAGTACCAGGATATAGTGAATGCCAAACTTTGTCTTACCATTATAGTAGACAAGCCAGTTACAGCTATAGTGAGAACCCCCGCTTCGATGGACCCTATCAGGATCGCCCAATCCCAGCCAAACTCGTTAACAAGGTAAAAGCAGAAGAAATCGGTGATATAAATGTTGGCCAGTACACTCACGACAAAACCCCAAAACCAGTGCCTACAACGAGATTAAGGCACAGATTTATCAATAATGTGAGTTGGTATCAAAACAAAGCAAATAAGTGATAACAGACTACATTACTGTATTGTTCCTATGCTGATCTTGTTTCCCCACTTCTGTTAAGACACAGTTAAATGAAAATTTTTATTTCAGTAAAATAGGCATCTTGACCTCCAGATGATTTTAATACAACTACATTCATTTGTTAACAGTGTAGACAAATAGCAGTTGTTGCAGTCTAGTAGATGAATACAGTCTACAAATTCCCCTTACAAGTTTTGAAGGGACCAATCAAACTTGCATTAATGACAAGTCAATTGCAAAAATTCTTGGAATGATATTTAGTAATTGCCTAGCAAGTCAGCCCCAGGTTCAGGTTGCATGACCAACAAACAAACAAGCTCTTGTACAGACCAACAATGCAAGAATGAATTTTCGATCTCTAGTTTTATTTGCAGCCTGCATCATTGGAATCATTTTGGGGTGGATGGGTGTGAATGCTGGACTTGAATGTATTTTGATGTTAACCACAGGAACAGAACTAAAACATATGACAAGGTTGATCAGGTCCCAAGGTTATAAAACTGAGAATGGAAACCAGTCTCAAATCTCAAGCATCTGATTAGCTGAAATGGCAACTGGTTATAACCTTGGGCACAGTTGTGAAAATTTACCCTACATTTTCACAATGAGCAAGTTAAAAACAACATAAAATGTCTTAAAACTGCTCCTGTGAATTTAAATAATAGCACTACATGTGGCAACTGATTATACCATCCCCATTATATATTATATTCCTTTCCTTTTGGCTGTATAGCCCCAGTTGTAATGCATAGGAATAATACAGTAAAGTGAAGGCATTATGTAAACTAAAACTAAACACAAAGATTTCTGACATGGCATCCCAATGGAACATGTATAACTGTAATATTATTACTATTATATATTATTATTATTAATTAATGCTACAAAAATATTTTTTCCCAAAAAATTCACTCTTACTCAATGCAGTCAGAAATCATTTGTTGTTTTATCTACAGAAAACAGCTAAAATTCAATCTCTGAATATCGTAGTGAAAATAATACAATTATCTTTTCTTTTTCAAAGAGATTTTATATAAGTCTGGTTGTCATAAGATATCCCTGACAAACTTAGGATGCTTTTTCAGCTCAACTTTCTAACTGGTCACAGAGAGCTACAAGAAACTTGTAATGTAAAACTTACAAGTTAACCATTTACTACATGGATACCAATTTTATCGTATGGGCTTCCAGTGTAGATCCGGATCATCTGGCACATTCATGCATCTGCATCTACATTGGTCACTTTTTGATCAGAAATAACATATCTTAAAGTGAACAGTGTAGATTCTGATCAGAAGGCATGGATGTGCTAGCTGATCTGGATCTACAGCAATAACTCGTGTGATAAAAATTACATCTATGGAATAACAGGTCAACATCATGAACAAGTCTTCTCTTTTCAATTCCAGTATGAATTCTATGGTTTCAAGAAAACCCATCACCAGTCATATTCAACCCATCACCAATCATATTCAGAGTGTTTGACTTTACTCTGACCTCAATATATTATGAGAAATCAAATAATTAGCAATGGTGCAACAGTTTTTACAGTTGTCTACAACATGCAAGATGCAGAAAGAAGTGAAAACAGACATATACAAGAAAGTAAAGCAAAATGAAGAAAACACATCAGATTCTTTCAAATTTCATATGATTTAATTTTTGTCTTTTCAAACAATCTTTTATTCTTTGTTTCTCTTCATTACAGTTACAAACTTCTTGTTCATAAACAGGAGTACTTTACTACAGAAAGCACAACATAACATACAGTAATAACAGCATAAATAGTAAAAATTTGTCACAAAGTTTCATTTACTTATTTCTGGATTCACTTATATTTATGGGCAATTATACCATTAAACTAGATTAGAATTCGGGTCTCAAATAAGATATCAACCTGAAAATTGCATATCTGCAGGGAATGGCTTAGATTGTGAGAACAGGGAGAAGTTTTTCAAATTTTAGGGAGAAGCTATGTAAGCTTTTAGCTTTTCCCAAAGAAACATATTGTGAAAAACTTCTACTTTGGCTTAGAAAAGGGAGAAGTTTAGAAAATTTAGAAGACTATATCTCTCAAGTCTCCCTCTAAGCCATTCCTTAATATCTGCCCACACACAATATCTCAGAATATGTTGTAAAAATAAACCTACGAAGTTAACATGAATCTGCTGAATGAGAATTGGCTGTATCATTGGCACATTTATCTAGAATCTGATGGCTTTATTCAACCACCTTGCTTACCTGCTAGCAAATTAAAGATCAACAGCAACACAACACAATTAACCTTTTACTCAATTTACACATATGCAAACAGTTAAGATACAGATCAGCTTGCACATTCATGCTGTCGGATCAGGCTCTACACTGTTTGCTTTTTGGTCAGAAAAACCCAATGATTCAAAACGTGAACAGTGTAGGTCCTGATCAGACGGCATGGATGTGCTGGCTGATCTGAATCTCCACTGTTCGCCTATGAATAATCCCAGGCAGTAAAAGGTTTAGCTTGGAAATAGGACAAGTAGAAAGCATGCTGGGACAAAAGTTAGCTTCAAAAGAATGCTGAGAAAAGCAGATCATGCAAAGAAGAAAGCTTTCCCCATGTTTATAAGCATCTTAAGAGAAGTGAATAGCTATTCCACATACATTAAGTAACACATCTACATCTGTTCTTGCCCAAAGACAGTTATAAATGCTCGATATTTTTCAAATATCAAACATCCAATTACGCCCTACAAATTTGTGAATTTCACTGCTTATATGTAACATATTTGCTTTTGTTTAATAATCAAAATTTTAATGTTCTTTTCAGCCTAAAAGATTGAAATAGAACTTGATGTCAGAAGTATTCAGAATATCCAAAACAACATGAGAAATTATGTACCAAAATCAAAAGCTGAATAAATTAGTATTTTTGTTTTTAACATTAATCAGATATTTTTGTTTTTAACATTAATCAGATGCTATATAAATATGAGGAAGAGTCAAAACATGACACAAACTAACCAAACACCATGTTTGATAAAAAGAGTTGGTTAAACCTTTGGTTAAATATAGACAGAGGGATGCAGAACCTGTACACTGCCAATTACTCTTAAGTGAGGTACATAGTTCGAGCCTGGCTGGGATAATCAAAGCTGGGTAAGTTACACAGTTCAAGCCCAGCTGGGATAGTAAGTTTCTGGGGCCCCAAGCATTCATATAAACCCACCACTAAATTGTATATATAAATGCACCTTATGTTAGATGCCTCTACAACCAAAGCCACAAAAAAACAGTGTCATATGTTTTACATGTATTCTCTACTACCCTTTATGCAGAAGGAACCAGTTATTTTGATAGGTTTTACATTGATTGAGCAATTGTTTTTAGAACTGGGACTGGATATTCAAAACTTTATATACTGGTTAAATTAACTGATGTTCAAAATGTCAAGGATCACACAAATTAACATTTAATTAGTAAAGAAATGATTAAGCTCCATTTTTCAGCCTTGGATAATACAACCAGTAGCTAGTTTTGAATAACCTGTGCAAGACTTTTTACACAAACATCATGCAAATGTCTGGTACCAAAGATTATGGAAAAACAACTTAATGTCAATCATTAAAAATTAAAAAGAAATGTTATGCCTCGAGTTCCAACAGGCACAGATTGACAGTTTGTGTAACAAGGGTCATAACCTATCCAGAAGTAAAGACTTCCTTGAAACATAGCAATAAGTCTCAGTAATATCCACAATGGAGACGGTATATGCCACTTCAATATGTTCCTTTAGCTACATGCTGTTGAAAAACAGACACAGGATTCCTTTTGATTCAGATATAATATAAAAGGCGAGAAAGAAATTGTTAAAGATGTGTTTCCTTGATTTCACAAGGACTAAGTGTCGACTTTTTACATGAAATTACAATACATTTTATACTTTTGCATTGGAAAAATGTTTTATGTTTAATACCACACAAGATTTTTTATATTGTTTGTACTTTTTCTTCATAAAACAATAAATATGGATGTCAAAACTTGCTGGATTGGCAGAAATCTGCAGCCTGTTTTAAAGGAAGGTTTCAAACACATGTAGCAGTACACAGAATCACAATGCTCTGGGTATACAGTTTAACACCATTCATACATGCACATGTTTTCTTCTACTTGTATTATGGTATGCACACAAACTAGGACATGTAGAATACAGTAGGTCAATGTTTTGTATGTCTGTTTTAGTTTATATGAAAATAAATAACAGAAGAAAAAAGATAATACACTGCGAACTCTTTATTACGCGGTATAGCGGGTCCATCATCCCGACCGCGTTAATAAGTGAATCCGCGTTATATTTTCCCGCGCAAAATACATGTCCCGATTTTCCCCGCGAAAAATACATGACCCGATTTTCCCGCGCAAATATACAACCTAATTCACAACTAGAGATTATGCATAATTCTACGTAACGTCATTATTCCCCACACTGTACTCGACAAAAAATATTTCTTACAAGACACACGATTACCAAATTTCAAATAAAAAAAGCAAAACGGCAAGAGACTGACTAATAACACCAAGATCAAAATCGTATAGGCCTTAAATTATTGTAATGGAATTAAAGACCGTATATCTAGTTTGTTTAGATGCTTGCAGAAATTTTAATTATTTTATGACACAAACTCTGACATTTACGAACGTAAATGTAAAATAAATATTAAAACACTAACAATCGTGAACATATTCCAAAATTTATAAATTACATCCTAATTTTATCTCCAGTGTAATATTTCAGTATTGTTGCATCATCAACCAACTTAAACCAGCTAAAAAAAAAGACAAATGTCACGTACACACTTCTTGTAGATCAAACGATTTCATAGCAGAGCCAACAAAACATCACAGTCTCGATACGAGCCGACATTTTTCTTTGAAGTCGCATTTCATTGACAGATATTATCGCTGTTTACCTCCATAGTAAAAAAATGCAACCTCCATGAAATTAACAGGAAGGCGGATCAAAGCAAAATGTACATCAATGAACTACCGACAGGTTTTAAAACATGACTGGGAATAATTTTTTGTTTCTTTCTGAATTGTGTGGATTATGTGATAATTATAGAGACAATCGAATTTAGTAATGGATCAATGATAAAATTAAACAGTAAGTATGCATTCACAAGTTTGCCCTGGGCTGTTATCTGTCACTGGGAAAGGTGTTAAAACACGGTTGTTTTAGGGAAAAATGTGTGCGTCATTTGTGTACCTGTTACAATTGTGACTTCCGGTTTCGATTTTTAGCCGTTTCATGGTAAAAAATGGACTTAGAAAAAAAATAGGGGATCCACGGTACGACCGCGTTATAATGGAGCGCGGAATTAAACGAAGCGCGTTATAAAGAGTTTGCAGTGTAATAGCTTGTGATTTATTAACAGGTGCCTGTTAAACAACCTGTGACCCATAAACATACTGTAGCATCATTTAATTTCGCAAGATCAATTCTTTACTTGGACTTACCTAATTATAGTGCTGACATATATTCCCACAATTCTTTATAATTTACAAATAAACTGCATGGTTCAATTTTTGTCATGGTTTGAAGCTGCCTTGTGAAGCACATTATACATGGTGAAACTAAACCCTAAAAATGTTAAGCACAGAATTTCTGACTAGTGTAGACCCAGAACAGCCTGCATATTTACTAGGGTGTCACGAATTACCAGTAATTTGTAGTAATAAAGTATTATTTTATTGTACTGTAAGACAAAATCAACAAACCACAAATCTGCTATTTTACTTGTTAATTATAAGCTTTAAAAAGTTATTTTCAAATCCAATTTTAACCAGCTCATAAATAAAATGATCTAAATTCAGAAAAATACATTTAGTTAACTAAAACATACATTTGTGAATAATATTTTATTTGAACTCGAATTAAAGTTTACTGAATGGTGTACAGTATGGTGTACAGTATGTTGTATTAGCCTGGGCTTTAGCCAAATAATTGGTCAAGTGTTCTGCGAATAGCAGTCGCATGTTAACATCATGGCAGAGAAAAAAATTTGAATATGTTTTGTTTTAGCAGTCTGGATTTGAATAAAAGTGCTGAAGTGTTAATGTATATGTTATTTCAAGAAAGCAATATATCATGGAATGTATCACAGAAAGCTGGTTTGTATTACAGTACATTGTGGTACACCCTTGGCATATCATGACAGCCCTAGTATTCACACAGTAAGATCCGGGACTACACCGTTCACTATTCAATAAGGAATTCTGATAAAAATGCCTGTAAAACATCCCTATGAACAATTAATGGACTGGCTTGAACTGATGGCAATGGGCAGTCCATTTCATTTATTCAGGACACGAAACAAAAGTGATTCCAACCTATGTTGAATATAAATTTACTTTAACATACCAGTAAGAATTGCAAGAACATACCTGTTGTTAACACCAACACAGTTGTAAATGTATGGGCAATGGTGATCAAACACTTTTACACATCGGTTACACACTTTACAGTGTTTGGAACGCAATGGCTTCACTGTCCGACATGTGTGACACAGCCGACTGAGTGGGTTGTCTCCTTGTTTCCATTCATCAAAATGTGCAACCTGGAAATAATACATGGTGTTCAAGCATATTGTTTGTACAGATATAGACTCATTAATATAGCTAGTAGATCTGTTGTATGAAATTATGTGGTAAATTATACAGGTAAATCCATTTTAATTTCATCTTGATTTTCTCTACATCAGCTTTTTTTCCTGTAAAGTTAGTTATATAATATTTATACATCTTTTTGTCAAAATTTTTCATTGGAATTCTATTTCTTTTTAATATAACATTTCTTTTAGTTAGAAACAATATCTTAACAGTAAGTTACTACCTTTTTAAGCAAAATGCAAATGGGTGTCAAACTTCTGATAAAATTCAATGTAAAATGGTACACAATGAAAAATGTTCCATTTTAATTTAATACTTAATACATTAATTTCATGGGGATCAAATTACGTAGAGAAGCAGCAAATGTCTTTTCTGTTCAGATATAACTTTGTTCTAATTTATCACATTGACAGGATACAATAATTGAACTTTGCTAATTATTTCCATTGCCTGTGTCAGAACTAGACATATTTTCTACAATTCTTCCTCTGCTGAAAGAAAAAGTATACATGAGCTTTGTCACGGTTAAATCTACTTATTTTTGATACATTAAGATTTTCATTTAGTGGGAAAGAAACACATTTTTTCACATATTATCCTAAGAGTTTATATTAATTTATTCACTTTTTCGATAAAAGTTATCTTTTTTTTTCAATTAATAACTCTAAATAAGAAAAACACTGTCTGCTGATCTATAAGAAGTAATTCCCCTATTATGACAACAGTGCCAGTTATAAAACTGAGCATGGAAACCAGTCTCAAATCTCAAGCATCTGATTGGCTGAAATGGCGACCAGTCGCCATTGAAGGCAATCAGATGCTTGAGATTTGAGACTGGTTTCCATGCTCAGCTTTATAACCTTCAGCCCAGGTCCATTTTCTAGCAACACTGCTCATATTCCTAATTACAGCACACAAAGCAAGCCCACAAAAATGCATGCTACATAGTGAGGCCTAATATAAAACCAAAAGAAAATATTTTATTTCCCCATTCAAACAAAAAATAGTCTGATCAAAACAATCAAAGTCCAAAGTATCAAACATCTCTACCCAAATTAACATACCAACAGTGTGTCCTAGCATGAAAAGAGACAAAATTCTTCATCAAATATATATTCCCAACTAACATTCCAATAACAGCTAATGAATCTTGTACTGTGGTATCATTTAATTTCGCTGGCACAAAATTCGCGCAATCGCCGAAAAAGACTGTTTCGCGCGGACGTAAATTCGCGCAAACCAATTTTTCAAAAAAAAAAAAATATTATCGATATTTTACCGACCCGTTATCAATACCTATTGTTTATTTGAACACGCGAGCTAATCATGTGTCAGGTGGCCCCTAGTCTCAATAATTCGACTGCAAGCACAGACCCATTATCATACTGACTTTTTACAGATGTCTGTCCTTTACGTCTCAAGCAGTTACGATCAAAACTGTGGTGGAAATCACCCGATTTAAATTCTGTTATTTATCGATAAATGTGAGTCAGGTAAACTTTAAGCGCCGAAATCGAAATTTGTTGACATGTGTGGAGGTTTAAAAGAGTTTTGCATAAACAACGAAACCGTTATTTATCAAGGATTACATATATTGATTCTTCTTGAATGTGGCTTTTCAGGTATGTAAATTTTTTAAAGATACATATGGTTTAAGATGCTTTATGGAGCCACCAAAGTTGCGATTCAAATTCCGATCGGCGGCATATAGAAATAGAAGAAAAATTTTCGGCATTGATTTGAATAGTAACTGGGTTGTAGGCAATGGAGGATCATCACAGATATAGAAAAGTCCTTGTCGCGCACAAATAGTTGTGCTAAGGTGGCCCCATGTCAATTACCACTTCCTGTTTGAGTCAATTATCAGACCGCTGTTTATTCGGCGCCGCTAATTGACACAGGACCCGTTTGATCCATCTATCAGGACCATTCGTATCATAATTAGCATGTTAAATTTCATGTTTTATGGTCTTAAGTGTCAATTAATTGCAGAACAGTTACTCAAAAAAGTGTTGATAAATTAAAAATGAGACGACAACGATACGGTTTGGTAACATGTGACCCGTTCTAAATGCGCGGACTAAATTGTCATTAAAGTTTTGAAGTAACGTTAAACATATTCCAAAAGAAATTCGACAGTTATAACTAATTTTATTTTCTTTATTAACATAATTATTCAATACTTCAAATTTATATCAAATAGGAACACGGGCAACTATATATAAAATGTAGGTCAATTCGGACATAGCACGTTTCGGATACGTATGTGGATCTTTTTGGTTAAATTTTAGCTTAGGTTTTATATTTGCGCACTGGCCCGAGCGCGAAATACGCGAAAATTAAGCCATCGCTAAATAAAATGATACCACAGTAATTTAAACTGGATGAAAACTTTTTTTCTTGAATAGCATAATTTTCAGTGTTCCATAAATAAATGAGGGATAAAACTATATCAATGGCATTAACCCTTTCCTCCATAAATACACATTTTTACGCATGTGAGACCAGTGTAGATCCATGCCATCTGATCAGGATCTGCACTGGTTGCATTTTGGTCAGAAATAACCTTATGAATCAAAAAGCGAACAGTTTAGATCCTGATTAAGACGGCATGGATGTGTCGGCTGATCTGGATCTAAACTGTTCGCCCATGCAACAAAGGTGTATTTATGAAAGAAAGGGTTAACAGATAAAGCTATTTACACTGAATGTTTGAAAACAATGCTTGAAAGAAATAAATCAAAAGCCTTTATTTCCATGCGTACTTTGATTGATGAAAGGAGAAAAGTTCTAACTACTTCTTTCTTAAATATCACATTTTGCTTTCACCTCAAGATTTTTTTTCTTCCTAATCCAACATATCTAGCCAGTACAGTTTCCTATTATGCTCTTCAAGTAGGCAGTATAATCACCGAGGATCCAGCTAAATAATGTACAACACAGGCCTATATACAGGGCTCGCACTAGAATTGCAAATCGGGGAGTTTTGTCATAATTTTACCAAATTATGGAGAAGTTGGCAGTCAACAGCAGTCTTTCCCAATATAGTCTACACAAAATCACTTCTCCCATAGTTCAAAGAAGGGAGAAGTCCGGTCACTTTTGGGAGATAACTTCTCCCAAGTCTCTCTCTAGTGAGAGCTCTGATATAATGGCAAGCTGTAAACTTGGTTTGAAGATGAAAACCATATATAATAAATTTGATGATATTTCACATAGAAAAAAACAAAACATGTTTTTTGGCTAGAGGGGTCCATGTCAAACATAACTATGTGGTGGGTTGTTATACAAAGCATGTGCATCACTTCCATAACAGGCAGGTTACATTATTTTTCAAATATTATTGTTTATGGACTCTGATAAATAACTTTTGTTAACTTTTTACAGTTATAATATTCTTATAATTGATACTGGTATGTTGAATAAAGAGTAACATAAAAAGCTTGCAAGCACAGTTAAATAAGACAAACTTCACTTTGGCATGATGATCTAACCCATTCTATTCATGGGATGTGATTAAAACACAAGCAATGCTAACTAGACTACCTTCTTTATAATTCTATGCATGTTAGCAGAGTGAAGCATATAACCCTAGCATGGGTCTTATCAAATATAATTACCATTGTATCATTTAGTTCTGTTGCACCATAGTAAAAAAATAACATGGGCATAAATTTGGTACCAGTACAAATAATCCACAGTCTACATGTAGTTTGCTAACTTGAGGATTTTTTTAATAAGCTAAAAATTCTAAATAAGTATAAAATTAAAATCACACATAGGCAGTGATTCTGTAATAGGTGTAACAATGAATTTACAAAATTTTGTCTAAACATTAAGCACAAGTTTGTCCTGTTTAGCAGAAAGCACAAGAAACAACAACCAAAGAAAGCATGAGTAAGCTCAGGTGCAACATCTTGTCACAAAAACAAGGTCGATACCTGATTACAATCTACCTGTTTAATCGCCATGTCATATTCGGGTATATTGCGGGGCAGATAGCCCGGGTCTGTTGTACTGCAGTGGAACAGACAGAACCACATGACCACATTCAGAATGATGAACACAATATGGAGCAGCTGTAGATCATACCACGTGTACGGTAGGCACTGAAATCAATCAACAACTGGTACATTATAAACAGCGTAATACGTAACACATCCATCTACATGTACCAGCCATGTCACAACTAATTTGGCCTTCCATATTTTTTGACATTTTCAACTGTTGCTGTATTTGTGTTTAAAAACCAACAAAAATGATCTCTTTTTAAATTAATAAATTTTGACTGAATTACAAATTGATTCCAGCTAAATGCATGATAAGGATTTTGCCCAACCAATTATGGATGTCTTCTTTATTATTGATAAATCCAGATTTCCCAATGACATGCTAAATTAATGTCTGTTATTGTTTAATGAAATGGTGTATTCTTTTTTCCCCAGCATCTGAATGTAAACAAGAGGGCCATGATGGCCCTATATCGCTCACCTGAGTACAAAAGTACTCTCAGCTTGTGGTTTCAGACAAGAAGATTTTTAAAGTTTTTCCTATACAAGTCTATATAAAATGAAGTGACCCCTGGGGCAGGGCCAATTTTGACCCCTGGGAAATAATTTGAACAATCTTTGTAGAGTTCTACTAGAGGATGCTAAATGCCAAATATCTAAGCTCTAGGCCTTGTGGTTTCAGACAAGAAGATTTTTAAAGTTTTTCCTATATAAGTCTATGTAAAAAGAAGTGACCCCTGGGGCGGGGCAAATTTTGACCCCAGGGAAATAATTTGAACAAACTTTGTAGAGTTCCACTAGAGGATGCTAAATGCCAAATATCTCAGCTCTAGGCCTTGTGGTTTCAGACAAGAAGATTTTTAAAGTTTTTCCTATATAAGTCTATGTCAAATGAAGTGACCCCTGGGGCAGGGCCAATTTTGACCCCAGGGAAATAATTTGAACAATCTTTGTAGAGTTCCACTAGAGGGTGCTAAATGCCAAATATCTAAGCTCTAGGCCTTGTGGTTTCAGAGAAGAAGATTTTTAAAGTTTTTCTTAATATAGAAGTCTATGCAAAATGAAGTGACCCCTGGGGCAGGGCCAATTTTGACCCCAGGGAAATAATTTGAACAAACTTTGTAGAGTACCACTAGAGGATGCTAAATGCCAAATATCTCAGCTCTAGGCCTTGTGGTTTCAGAGAAGAAGATTTTTAAAGTTTTTCCTATATAAGTCTATGCAAAATGAAGTGACCCCTGGGGCGGGGCCAATTTTGACCCCAGGGAAATAATTTGAACAATCTTTGTAGAGTTCCACTAGAGGGTGCTAAACGCCAAATATCTAAGCTCTAGGCCTTGTGGTTTCAGACAAGAAGACTTTTAAAGTTTTTCTTAATATAGAAGTCTATGCAAAATGAAGTGACCCCTGGGGCGGGGCAAATTTTGACCCCAGGGAAATAATTTGAACAAACTTTGTAGAGTTCCACTAGAGGATGCTAAATGCCAAATATCTCAGCTCTAGGCCTTGTGGTTTCAGACAAGAAGATTTTTAAAGTTTTTCCTATATAAGTCTATGTCAAATGAAGTGACCCCTGGGGCAGGGCCAATTTTGACCCCTGGGAAATAATTTGAACAATCTTTGTAGAGTTCCACTAGAGGGTGCTAAATGCCAAATATCTAAACTCTAGGCCTTGTGGTTTCAGACAAGAAGATTTTTAAAGTTTTTCTTATATAAGTCTATGCAAAATGAAGTGACCCCTGGGGCAGGGCCAATTTTGACCCCAGGGAAATAATTTGAACAAACTTTGTAGAGTTCCACTAGAGGATGCTAAATGCCAAATATCTAAGCTCTAGGCCTTGTGGTTTCAGACAAGAAGACTTTTAAAGTTTTTCTTAATATAGAAGTCTATGCAAAATGAAGTGACCCCTGGGGCGGGGCCAATTTTGACCCCATGGAAATAATTTGAACAAACTTTGTAGAGATCCACTAGAGGATGCTAAATGCCAAATATCTAAGCTCTAGGCCTTGTGGTTTCAGACAAGAAGATTTTTAAAGTTTTTCCTATATAAGTCTATGTAAAATGAAGTGACCCCTGGGGCGGGGCCAATTTTGACCCCAGGGCTATAATTTGAACAATCTTGGTAGAGGACCACTAGGTGATGCTACACAACAAATATCAAAGTTCTAGGCCTTGCGGTTTCAGAGAAGAAGATTTTTAAAAATTTTATGTTCAAAATCTATTTTTATCCTCTGTGACCTAGATAGGCAATGGACCGGAACCATTTGAACAATTTTGGTAAAGCTTCATGCAAGTAACATTCCTGCCAAGTTTCAGCAAGATTGGCCCAGGAGTTCAGGAGAAGAAGTCGTTTGAAGAAAAAGTTGACGACGCACGGACACACGCACGCACGGACGACGGACGACGGACATCAGGCGATCACAAAAGCTCACCATGAGCACTTCGTGCTCAGGTGAGCTAAAAATGATGCCATTTTGTGCCAAGAAAATGTGCAATGGAACTGCAGTCAAATCTGACACTGTCCAATGTTATAAATTGCTTACACATCAGAGCTGGAATAGTACATGAATGATGATTCTACTGTATGTATCATTCAGTTTGTTAAATTAAATTATTTTTCCCAACATAGTGAAACTGCATGTCTCACTTGTTATATTTCAAAGATTTCAAAGGCCTTATCCCATCTTTCCAGTGACAACCTCAAGATGAACATGATGTGGGAAGTTTATAATATGAAATACCCAATTATTTTAGAATATTTTAACCCAAAGAATTCAAAGAGTTCTTATTCTAGCACATGAACCTAAAGTCACCAAAGCAGAGATGTAGTTGTGTGATCTCTATCAGCGCTTACCTTGATGATGTACATAGGGTAACCCCACAGCAGGAGATTGCAGAAGAAGAATAAGAGAGGACCTTTACTGTTACCAGGGGGACCAAACACTATTGACCTGAAAAACAACAAAAATAACTACTGTATACCAGCAGGGATTCTAAAATCGTCGGCAGGCCGGTCATTGACCGATTTTCTGGAAGAATGTCCGATTGAAATTTCAATATTGGTAAAAAAAAATCGGTCATGAATAGTGGCCCATAAATTGTTACAAAAATTACCAAAATGTACATTTTTTACATCGGTCATGATTAGTTGCCCATAAATTGTTACAAAAATTACCAACATGTACATTTTTTCACAGCTTAATCACCTATTAACCTGTCAATTATCGAATTCACAACTCTGCTACCATGACTACCACGACTACACGTCCCGTGAAAAGCCTGCGGCATAGATGAAATGGGATGTGGTCGGTCTCATTTTAACAACGGGCGGGTTTGTTTAATTTGCAAATGAACTGCGCTAGTCAGGCTCTTTGATGTCAGAATGAAAAGTGGCAATACCCGTGATTTTATTAATTAACGTACACAAATAAAACAGCATTTTATTGAAAGAAGTGTTAGTCCGATGTGCGTTATTCTGAATGACCGCCGATCGAATAAAATAAAGTACGTTTAAAAATGCTGTTTCGCAAATTCAAGAAAACTTCTACAATGCGGATTTTAGTTAAATTGATTGCCATTCACACCAAAGTTGAAAGGCTGAAATGAATAGATACTTAATGTGAAAATTAATCAAGTAACCTGCTTGCTTACTTAGGGCCATAACGATTCAAATGAATTTTAAATTTACAAAAATCTACGTACGCAACATTTATTTCCGACTCGGAAATGAATGTTGCTAACGCAGACTCGTGTAAGTTCTCGTAGATTCAAGAATAACTAATTCATGACATAATTGACGTATATTTACGTAAAGCGAATACTTGCCTCTCGTAATTCCGAGAGTTAATACAATGTTCAATGAACTAAAAAATCCACTTCACAATCGCTATGAACACTGCTGTAGATTACTATTTTGAACTGTTACGTCACGTTTTCAATGCATGGGATGCTGGTGTATTACAACAAAGACGCCGTAAACTTCAAACGTCGCGTGCCGCTCTAATAAATCGATCAAAGAATTTTTCCGTCTACAGCCCGAAAATCATGAAATTAATCTGTTGGAAGGTTGTAGGATATCGCCGACGAGAATTTATGTTGTAAGGGAGGAATGAACTGGGGTAGGGAGAGTTAAATGCACTGAACGCGGGGACCAGAAGTCGCAGTTCGTGCGGACCGGAAAGCGCTGTTCGTGCGAACTGGAAGTCGGGGAATAGTTTTGGCGCGAATGTCCGATTGGGAATTTGAAATTTTAGAATCCCTGTATACCAGTATTAATGAAGGCAAGACAGTTTTGTTGGCTTAATAGTTGGACAGATACACAAGTTCATCTCCTAACAAATATTGTTGTCTTTTTTGAAGTCTATGAAATGAACATGTGCAAAAGAATCGGTAAAAACTGAAAATTGAAAATTTAGTCATAAAGCCCAGTTTTCCTGGACCCCAATTCAAATTGTTTTAAAGAAGTGAACAAGGTGAAGGCCCTTACCAGAAATCTATTTTTGGCATGAAGCTATTTTTCTGTTTGAGTTCAGCTTTAAGATAGTCTATGACTGCGAGGTGTTTACGTCCTGTTGCCAACATCAGAGGGGTCTTCCCGTTCTTGTCTGGTAAACTGATGTCCACACCATCCTAAACAAAGAGGAACCAACATTTACATTTTGTTTTTGGCTACTCAAATGGTCAATTATGTAAATCAAGCAATGAGTTTTAGAAAGTTTCCTAGCTAGTAAAATTAGTTTCCAGCTCAGTGATTAAAGTTACAAAGAACAATCTTTGTAGAGTTCCACTAGAGGGTGCTAAATGCCAAATATCTAAGCTCTAGGCCTTGTGGTTTCAGACAAGAAGATTTTTAAAGTTTAGTTTCCAACCCGACCAATCATAAAATAGAGTTTTGTGACAGGTCTCTTAATGAAGTTTCATGCTCACTCACCTTTACTTTGGAAATATTAAATCTAAGACATTTCCTGTTTAAATACCAAGGAATAAAATATTAAGGTCTGAAGATGACACAAAACTTACTTGTTCACACAATTCTTTGACACTGGTAAGATCCCCATTTATACAAGCTAAATGTAGCGGAGTTTGACCAAAGTTGTCTTTTTGTCGTGGGTTAAATCCCGAGTATATCAGCAACCTCATCAACTCTGACTTCCCTGAAATAAATAAATTAAGATTTAAGATAATATATGATTGCTAGATGTTGACATCCCGTCGCCAATATCCGCAGGATTCCCATTTTCTTAGTTTTTTCTTTATTTATATCTTTGTCTATCTGACAACAACAGTACTACATGTATATGATTTTTATAATCCAAGACAGTATATCTTGCATCCTTGCATCAAATCATATGTTTAGCGGAATAGCTGGTCTACTGTGCAATATTTTGAAGACAGTGGTATCCTATATAGTTTCTATGAAAAGTAACAGGATACATAATGTTTTAAGGTTGTTTTTCTTTTATTTACAATGTAGGAATTGTTTTTAAAAAAATCTAAGATACTGCATGTTAACATATAACAAGAGCTGTCCGAGGAGACAGCGCGCTGGACTATTCGAATCATTTGAAACAAATGCAAATTGAAGATTAAAACAATAACAACTATGGCCAAACATTCATGTGCAATCAGGAAAAGTATTAACAAGTGAATGGGAGAAAGTAATTTTAAATGACAGAAATAATTCCATAATGTTTCATAAATATTGAACTAAACAGGGGAATAACTATGAAATATATTTGGAAGAGTTAAAAAAAACTTGTTAGTAATTTATGATTGGAGAAATTTACTTTAAGTTCAATATCAATTACTTCAGTAATGTTACAGAAAAAGAACTGAAATGAAAAAAAAGCATTACTTTGAAAAGCATATAGTAGGTCAAGTGAAAGTGATCTAGATTATGATGGTGAAAATGTTTTTCAAGTTTGAAGTTGATATCTGTATTAGTTTCAAAGTTATGGGCCAAGTGCATAAAAACTTGAAAACAAAATCTATTTTAAAAAGGACATAAATTTTAAAAAAAATTGTGGCAGAGTTTTCGGTCTTGGAGGTTATTGTAAAGATTATCATAGTGACTATAAATGTATATTATAAGTTTGAAGTTAATATCTAATGTTGTTTCAAAGTTATGGATCAAGCGCATATTTCGGCTTATGCAAAAACTAAGTTCAAAAGGGGCATAACTTACAGAAATATTTCCGGTAGAGTTATGGGTCTTGTTGATAATGATTGAGAAACTGATGTCAGATATATATTTCAAGTTTCAAAGTAATATCTCTAGTTGTTTAAAATTTATGAGAGAATTGCATAAGTGAAAAGGGGTATAACTTTAGAAATATTGGTAGCAGAGTAATTGGTCTTTTTGACAATGACATAGATTTTGATGGTGAATATAAATTCCAAGTTTCAAGGTAATATCTCAAGTAGTTTATAAGTTATATGCAGAGTGCATAAGTGAAAAAGGGGCATAACTTGAAAAATATTGGAAGCAGGGTTATGAATCTTGTTAGTTATGATGTAGATTTTGATGTCGAATATATATTTCAAGTTTCAAGGCAATATCTCAAGTAGTTCCAAAGTTATGAGCCAAGCAAAATGTAAGTGAAAAGGGGGATAACCTTAAAAAATAATGGTAGCAGAGTTATAGAGTTATGGGTCTTGTTGGTAATGATGTTGAATTTGATGGTTAATATATATTCCAAGTTTCAAGTTGATATCTCAAGTAGTTTATAAGTTATGGACCAAAGTGCATATTTTCCTTAACGCAAAATTTAAGTGAAAAAGGGGCATAATTTGAACAAGAGGGCCATGATGGCCCTATATCGCTCACCTGAGTACAAAAGTACTCTCAGCTTCTGGTTTCAGACAAGAAGATATTTAAAGTTTTGCCTATACAAGTCTATGTAAAATTAAGTGACTCCTGGGGCGGGGCCAATTTTAACCCCAGGAAAATAATATGAACAATCTTTGTAGAGTTCCAATAGAGGATGCTAAATGCCAAATATCTAAGCTCTAGGCCTTGTGGTTTCAGACAAGAAGATTTTTAAAGTTTTTCATATATAAGTCTATGCAAAATAAAGTGACCCCTGGGGTGGGGCCAATTTTGACCCCAGGGAAATCATTTGAACAATCTTTGTAGAGTTCCACTAGAGGGTGCTAAATGCCAAATATCTAAGCTCTAGGCCTTGTAGTTTCACACAAGAAGATTTTTAAAGTTTTTCCTAAATAAGTCTATGTAAAATGAAGTGACCCCTGGGGCGGGGCCAATTTTTACCCTAGGGAAATAATTTGAACAATCCTTGTAGAGTTCCACTAGAGGGTGCTAAATGCCAAATATCTAAGCTCTAGGCCTTGTGGTTTCAGACAAGAAGATTTTTAAAGTTTTTCCTATATAAGTCTATGTAAAATAAAGTGACCCCTGGGGCGGGGCCAATTTTGACCCCAGGGAAATCATTTGAACAATCTTTGTATAGTTCCACTAGAGAGTGCTAAATGCCAAATATCTAAACTCTAGGCCTTGTGGTTTCAGACAAGAAGATTTTTAAAGTTTTTCCTATATAAGTCTATGCAAAATAAAGTGACCCCTGGGGTGGGGCCAATTTTGACCCCAGGGAAATCATTTGAACAACCTTTGTAGAGTTCCACTAGAGGGTGCTAAATGCCAAATATCTAAGCTCTAGGCCTTGTGGTTTCAGACAAGAAGATTTTTAAAGTTTTTCCTAAATAAGTCTATGTAAAATGAAGTGACCCCTGGGGCGGGGCCAATTTTGACCCCAGGGAAATAATTTGAACAATCCTTGTAGAGTTCCACTAGAGGGTGCTAAATGCCAAATATCTAAGCTCTAGGCCTTGTGGTTTCAGACAAGAAGATTTTTAAAGTTTTTCCTATATAAGTCTATGTAAAATGAAGTGACCCCTGGGGCGGGGCCAATTTTATCCCCAGGGGAATAATTTGGTCAATCTTTGTAGAGATCCACTAGAGGATGCTAAATGCCAAATATCTAAGCTCTAGGCCTTGTGGTTTCAGACAAGAAGATTTTTAAAGTTTTTCCTATATAAGTCTATGTAAAATGAAGACACCCCTGGGGCGGGGCCAATTTTGACCCCAGGGAAATAATTTGAACAATCCTTGTAGAGTTCCACTAGAGGATGCAAAATGCCAAATATCTAAGCTCTAGGCCTTGTGGTTTCAGACAAGAAAATTTTTAAAGTTTTTCCTATACAAGTCTTTATAAAATGAAGTGACCCCTGGGGCGGGGCCAATTTAGACCCCTGGGAAATAATTTGAACAATCTTTGTAGAGTTCCACTAGAGGATGCTAAATGCCAAATATCTAAGCTCTAGGCCTTGTGGTTTCAGACAAGAAGATTTTTAAAAGTTTTTCCTATATAAGTCTATGTAAAATGAAGTGACCCCTGGGGCGGGGCCAATTTTGACCCCAGGGAAATCATTTGAACAATCTTTGTAGAGTTCCACTAGAGGGTGCTAAATGCCAAATATCTAAGCTCTAGGCCTTGTGGTTTCAGACAAGAAGATTTTTAAAGTTTTTCCTATATAAGTCTATACAAAATGAAGTGACCCCTGGGGCGGGGCCAATTTTGACCCTAGGGAAATAATTTGAACAACCTTTGTAGAGTTCCACTAGAGGATGCTAAATGCCAAATATCTAAGCTCTAGGCCTTGTGGTTTCAGACAAGAAGATTTTTAAAGCCTTTCCTATATAAGTCTATATAAAATGAAGTGACCCCTGGGGCGGGGCCAATTTTGACCCCAGGGAAATAATTTGAACAATCTTTGTAGAGTTCCACTAGAGGGTGCTAAATGCCAAATATCTAAGCTCTATGCCTTGTGGTTTCAGACAAGAAGATTTTTAAAGTTTTTCCTATATAAGTCTATGTAAAATGAAGTGACCCCCGGGGCGGGGCCAATTTTGACCCCAGGGAAATAATTTGAACAATCTTTGTAGAGTTCCACTAGAGGATGCTAAATGCCAAATATCTAAGCTCTAGGCCTTGTGGTTTCAGACAAGAAGATTTTTAAAGTTTTTCCTATATAAGTCTATGTAAAATGAAGTGACCCCTGGGGCGGGGCCAATTTTGACCCCAGGGAAATAATTTGAACAATCTTTGTAGAGCTCCACTAGAGGATGCTTAATGCCAAATATCTAAGCTCTAGGCCTTGTGGTTTCAGACAAGAAGATTTTTGAAGTTTTTCCTTTCAGTTGCCATGGCAACCAGAGTTCTGCATGGAATTGATTTCTTTGAACAACTTTGGAAGAGCTTCATGCAAGGAACATCCGTGGCAAGTTTCATCAAAATTGGCCCAGCCGTTTCAGAGAAGAAGTCGATTGAAGCAATTGTTGACGACGGACGACGCACGTCGCACGACGGACATCAGGCGGTCACAAAAGCTCACCCTGTCACTTTGTGACAGGTGAGCTAAAAATATTGGAAGCAGGGTTACGGGTCATGTTGTTTATGATGTAGATTTTGATGGTGAAAATATATTTCAAGTTTCAAGGCAATATCTCAAGTAGTTTCAAAGTTATGGGCAAAATGCATATTTTGCTAAACACAAAATATAAGAAAAAAGGGGCATAACTTGAAAAATATTCGAAGCAGAGTTATGGGTCTTGTTGGTAATGATGTAGAATTTGATGGTGAATATATATTCCAAGTTTCAAGTTGATATTTTAAGTAGGTTATAAGTTATGGACCAAAGTGCATATTTTCCTTAACGCAAAATTTAAGTGAAAAAGGGGCATAACTTGAAAAATATTGGAAGCAGAGTTATGGGTCTTGTTGGTAATGATGTAGAATTTGATGGTGAATATATATTCCAAGTTTCAAGTTGTTATCATAAGTAGTTTTCAAGTTATGGACCAAAGTGCATATTTTGTTTAACGGACGGAGACTCCGACGCCAACGCCGACACCGGGGCGAGTAGGATAGCTCCCCTATTCTTCGAATAGTCGAGCTAAAAATGTTGTTTTATGTTATTCTTCAAGATGGTATATATCATCAAATTGTAAATGTTACAACAGGATTTCATTTAACATTCAAATGTTTTACTCTTTTAAGCAACACCTGAGATTTTACAGTTAAGGATGGCATGTATAGAAACTTCAGCAAGTTACACAAAATTTTAATTTGTATTGTTGGTGTAAACAGGAACAACACTATTAATTATGTATTTCACACACTTATAATTCATCAGTTGAAATTGAAATAATGCACTGGCACTACATGATGACCCATGAAAAGCTGGCCCTCAAAACAACCCAAACAGTTGGCAACTTAACAATTAACTCTTTTATTATGCCTAAAAATGAGTGCCTACCTTTGAAAGCTGCCCAATGCAAAGCTGTATCACCATCTCTGTCAACCATCTGTAGACGAGCCCCTTTACCCATTAAATACCCTGCCAACATAGTCTGTCCATACTGTGCAGCCACTATAAGAGGCGTACAACCTTTATTGTCTGTACAATCTAAACTAACACCCGCTTGTACCAAAATGTCAACTATTGCAATATGTCCATTTACACAAGCCCAGTGTACAGGCCGGGCACCAAGATCATTGTTACTTGGCTCATTCACAGGAGCTTTATGTTCTAGGAGATATCTAAGAATAGTTGTGTGACCGCCGAGACAGGCCCAATGTGCAGGAGTGTGACCTTTTTCATCACGCAAGTTAAGGACCTCTATTCCACCATGATCAACAATACTCTGCACTGGAACCAGCATCCTGAAATAATGAAAAAATTGTAACACAGGGTAACACTCAATCAGCACAAAAAAAATGTAACAAGAGCTACAGAACAAGACTAAAAGGCCAAATTGTGGTAGTTGATTCAACCTGTCAGTGTTAATGGAAATGCCTCATTTAACCCTTTCCTCCATATATATGCCTTTTTATGTGTGTGTGACAAGTTTAAATCCAGATCAGCCAGCACATCTGTGCCGTCTGATCAGGATCTGCATTGGTTGCATTTTTGTAAGAAAAAACTTATGAGTCAAAAAGTGAACAGTTTAGATCCTGATCAGATGGCAGGGATGTGCTAGCTGATCTGGATCTAAACTGTTTGCTCATGCAATAAAGATGTATCTATGGAGAAAAGGGTTAACAGAAACCAAGTAACTTTCTAGGTTGGGACTAATTCAGAAAATTTTTGCTAGCCCAGCAGATAGTAGCTGGTTGCCGGCGGGAAGCTGGAAAAGGATTTTTTGGACCCTGAACTGACATTGATCTCATCTCAAATACAATTTGAGGCTACCTACCCAATAAGTTTTGTGAAGACTGCTTAAACCAGTGTCATATTTTTAATTAATTTTTTTTTACTAATTTTTTTTTTACTATGTGACCATAGCACCAGTTAATGTTCCAGTAACTATAACTACATGAACTACATGAGCTTGACCACATAAGACCCTAATATAAATTTAATGTGTGCAAGGTCTTATTGTGTATGTTAACCCTTTACTCCATGACATGGCTCATCACATAATTTTCTGAAAAGCAAACAGTGTAGACTACTAGACACTAATCAGAAAAAAATCTTAGTTCTTATTTTATAAATTATTCTGAATGATTGCTTAGTTCTAACATAAATGGTGACACAAATATTTGTTTTTTAAATTTGGTACCTATACAATTTTGACGAAAAAATGAAAAAAAGATGCTAAAACTTGTCCAATCAAAACCTGCTGTTACAGACAAAGAACTTTGCGGGTTTTATTTGCAAAGGTCAGGATATATCCTTAATTGGAGTGTATTAAAAGGTGATTAACAGAAATATTCATATTTTCAGATCATCCAAAGAACCCATTGTGCCCTATGTTTGTGTGTTAGCAACCACCAAAACAAAGTAAAAACAATGGAAACATGCAACCATTTTAGGGCAGTTGATGAAAGAAAAGATCGAGATCTTTATTTCATCTTATACAGGGATGAAACTTAAAATATCAACGTCTACATGACTGTCAATACGCACGTGTTATAACATGCAACAACTCGATACTAAGTCAACAAGTTGAATTTTTGTCATTAACAACACATTTGACACCACAAAAAGAATATCTTGACAAAAATATCCTGATTTGATGGCATCAAAGATTGGATGAGATTTTCGCGTGTGTGCATCGCCATCAGCATCACTAATGAAAAAATTGTAACACAGGGTAACACTCAATCAGCACAAAAAAAAATGTATCAAGAGCTACAGAACAAAACTAAAAGGCCAAATTGTGGTAGTTGATTCAACCTGTCAGTGTTAATGGAAATGCCTCATTTAACCCTTTCCTCCATATATATGCCTTTTTATGTGTGTGTGACAAGTTTAAATCCAGATCAGCCAGCACATCTGTGCCGTCTGATCAGGATCTGCATTGGTTGCATTTTTGTAAGAAAAAACTTATGAATCAAAAAGTGAACAGTTTAGATCCTGATCAGATGGCAGGGATGTGCTGGCTGATCTGGATCTAAACTGTTTGCTCATGCAATAAAGATGTATCTATGGAGAAAAGGGTTAACAGAAACCAAGTAACTTTCTAGGTTGGGACTAATTCAGAAAATTTTTGCTAGCCCAGCAGATAGTAGCTTGTTGCCTGCGGGAAGCTGGAAAAGGATTTTTCGGACCCTGAACTGACATTGATCTCATCTCAAATACAATTTGAGGTGACCTACCCAATAAGTTTTGTGAAGACTGCTTAAACCAGTGTCATATTTTTAATTAATTTTTTTTTACTAATTTTTTTTTTACTATGTGACCATAGCACCAGTTAATGTTCCAGTAACTATAACTACATGAACTACATGAGCTTGACCACATAAGACCCTAATATAAATTTAATGTGTGCAAGGTCTTATTGTGTATGTTAACCCTTTACTCCATGACATGGCTCATCACATAATTTTCTGAAAAGCAAACAGTGTAGACTACTAGACACTAATCAGAAAAAAATCTTAGTTCTTATTTTATAAAATATTCTGAATGATTGCTTAGTTCTAACATAAATGGTGACACAAATATTTGTTTTTAAATTTGGTACCTATACAATTTTGACGAAAAAATGAAAAAAAGATGCTAAAACTTGTCCAATCAAGCTGTTACAGACAAAGAACTTTGCGGGTTTTATTTGCAAAGGTCAGGATATATCCTTAATTGGAGTGTATTAAAAGGTGATTAACAGATATATTCATATTTTCAGATCATCCAAAGAACCCATTGTGCCCTATGTTTGTGTGTTAGCAACAACCAAAACAAAGTAAAAACAATGGAAACATGCAACCATTTTAGGGCAGTTGATGAAAGAAAAGATCGAGATCTTTATTTCATCTTATACAGGGATGAAACTTAAAATATCAACGTCTACATGACTGTCAATACGCACGTGTTATAACATGCAACAACTCGATACTAAGTCAACAAGTTGAATTTTTGTCATTAACAACACATTTGACACCACAAAAAGAATATCTTGACAAAAATACCCTGATTTGATGGCATCAAAGATTGGATGAGATTTTCGCGTGTGTGCATCGCCATCAGCATCACTTGGATCGGCCCCAGGCTCTAAAATAAGAGCTTGATTTTCTTGATGATCTGTCCAGTGCGACATTTTGGGAGCAACAACTACCAAAACTTTAAACGAAATATTTGTTGATCTTCATCAGATCATTATTTTTTTTGTTGGTAACTAATGTAGAAAAGCTTAAGAGTATAGAGTTTTGGGGATGTTTGTTAACAGTTATTTTCAGAATTTTAGTTTCTACAACGATAATTTAATTTTAATTTCGTTTGAATAAATTTTAACTTTGGAATTCAAACTTCCGGTTTCGATTTGATAAATTTATAATGAGAGTTTATCGAAAAAACTTAAATTTATGGTGGTCAGATTAGTTGAGAAATGTCATTTCAGGCTCTTTTTATTTTTCTCATCCTTCTCGGCATTGTGCCGTTGGCATCAAGCGAATTCGTTACGGCTGGACTAGTGGCCGTCGGCTCCGCGATATCGGCAGGGTTTTTGGCAGGCTTCAACGTTTTTAACTGCATGGTTAAAGAATGTTGCAACGACCGTTGGATGAAGCCCAACTTTACAGGTTATATTTTCATTGAAATCAGTTTACTGTGGTGCCAGCAAAGCCTGAGATCTCCACATTTCGGATTACAGTCAAATAGGCCACAAGTCAAATAGGCCACAAGAAAGTCAAATGGGCCACACTTGATTTTGAAAAAAGTCAAATAGGCCACAAAAAATAGGCCACATTTGTATTTTATTTATATAGACTATTATCATTGTGTAAGTATGTTCTAAGTAAGTTTATGATGTTTTATAAAGTATTTTATAAAATATTTTTTAAGAAGTTGCTTCATTGATTGGGCATTTTGTGCATAGAAACATGTGCTTTTTCGGATTTTGGTCCAAAACCATCATGACTGAATAAGTGGGAAAACAATTGACAAAATATTGCAATATAAGAAACGAACATAATTATTTCTTTTTTTGTGATAGTAATTTAAACAAAAAACATAAACATAAATAAATCAAAATGTAAAAATGTTTTATAAACATTATAACAAAATACATGTAAGTAGTAAATCATTAAATGTTTCCAATATCATCGATCAGAACTACAATTATTATCATTTATGTGTCAATATGCTCTTTTATTGTCCTAAGTAGCCACAAGTCACTTGGTCTTCACTAGCAGAGAATGTAATATCAATGCAGTTGCAACATAAGCTGTGTATTTTGCATGGTCAGACATCGGGGCTTTTTTTGGTTGATTTTACAGCCAATATTCAGTCATGTTTCCAATGGCAAAACATATATTTTTTCCCAATTAGGGAAAAAAATCCCAATTGAATCATTAATATTTAATTAAACCCAGAAATGAAGACTTCAAAATTAAACTTTTATTCAAATTATTATAATTATCTTGAAGTGATATTATTTATGATATTAATATTAATTTTTTACTACATTTTTTGCAATAATTTCTAGTTATCATCATGTATCTGTTGCAGAATCACGATATCACATTAGGTGACAACATTTACAGCGAGTTATTGCAACCTCTAACAAATTGTGATAATTAATACACTGCGGACTCTTTATAATGCGCTTCAATTAGATCCGCGCTCCATTATAACGTGGTCGTCCCGTGGATCCCCTATTTTTTTTCTAAGTCCATTTTTTACCATGAAACGGCAAAAAATCGAAACCGGAAGTCATTTTTGATCATAAAACGGCAAATGAATTGAAACCGAAGTCACAATTGTAACATCTTCATAAGTGACACACACATTTTATCCCTAAAACAACCGTGTTAACACCTTTCCCAGTGACAGATATCAGCTTGAGGCAAACTTGTGAATGCTTACTTACTGTTTATCATTGATCAATTACTCAATTCGACTGTCTCTATAATTATCACATAATCCGCACAATTCAGAAAGAAACAAAAAATATTCCCAATCATGTTTTAAAACCTGTCGGTAGTTCATTGATGTACATTTTGCTTTGATCCGCCTTCCTGTTAATTTCATGGATATTGCATTTTTTGACTATGGAGGTAAACAGCGATAATATCTGTCAATGAAATGCGACTTCAAAGAAAAATGTCAGCTCGTATCGAGACTGTGATGTTTTGTCGACTCTGCTATGAAATCGTTTGATCTACAAGAAGTGTGTACGTGACATTTGGCATTTTTTAGCTGGTTTAAGTTGGTTGATGATGCAATAATACTGAAATATTATACTGGAGATAAAATTAGGATGTAATTTGTAAAGTATGGAATATGTTCACGATGGTTAGTGTTTTAATATTTATTATGTCTCCCACCACGTAGTGGTGTGGGAGACATTTTGATTTGCTCCTGTCTGTCTGTCTGTCTGTCTGTCTGTCCGTCCGTCTGTCACACTTGTCCGCTCTCTAAGTCAAACAGTTTTCATCGGATCATCACCAAACTTCATCAAAATGTTAGTGGCCATAATATCTCGATCAAGTTCGATAACCAGCCATATTGCCCAAGGAATCTCAGAATTATGGCCCTTAGTCATTTTTGAAACTATAAAGGTGCATTAGTGAGACCGAATGGCATACTGTCACTCTTGTCCGCTCTCTAAGTCAAACAGTTTTCATTGGATCATCACCAAACTTCATCAAAATGTTAGTGGCCATACTATCTCGATCAAGTTCGATGACAAGCCATATTGCCCAAGGAATCTCAGAATTATGGCCCTTAGTCATTTTGAAACTATAAAGGTGCATTAGTGAGCCCGAATGGCATCATTCTGAATTTACTATAACTTCTATATAGAAATCTTGTCCATGCTTCTTCTCCAAAACTGCTTGGGGAATTTCATTAAAACTTCACAGAAGTGTTTGTCACCAAGCGTAGTTGTGCATATTGTCAGGAGTTTCCGCTTGGATTAGTTTTGGCCGAGTTATGGGCCCTTTTCTTTACTATATAACTTCCATATTGAAATCTTGTCCATGCTTGATCTCCAAAACCACTTGGGGGATTTCATAGAAACTTAACAGGCATGTTTGTCACCTAGCCTAGTTGTGCATATCGTCAGGAGTTTCTGTTCGGATTTTGATTTTGATTTGCTCCTGTCTGTCCGTCTGTCTGTCCGTCTGTCTGTCACACTTGTCCGCTCTCTAAGTCAAACAGTTTTCATCGCATCATCACCAAACTTCATCAAAATGTTAGTGGCCATAATATCTCGATCAAGTTCGATAACCAGCCATATTGCCCAAGGAATCTCAGAATTATGGCCCTTGAATTATCAAAAATAAGTTGTTTAAGGCTTGTCCGCTCTCTAAGTCAAACAGTTTTCATCGGATCATCACCAAACTTCATCAAAATGTTAGTGGCCATAATATCTCGATCAAGTTCGATAACCAGCCATATTGCCCAAGGAATCTCAGAATTATGGCCCTTGAATTATCAAAAATAAGTTGTTTGAGGCTTGTCCACTCTGTAACTTGAACAGTTATCATCTGATCTTCACCATACTTTATGAAAATGTTTGTGGCCATAATATCTCGGCCAAGTTCGATAACCAGCCGTATTGCCCCAGTCATGTCAGATTTATGGCCCTTGAATTATCCAAAATTGGCTGTTTAAGCCTTGTCTGCTATGTAACTGAAATATTCATCAACTGATTTTCAATAAACATTATGATAATGTGTGTGGCCTTAATATCTTGGCCAAGTTCGAAAACCAGCCACTTTGCACCAGGCATATCAGATTTATGGCCCTTTGATTTATCCGAAATTAGCCTTTTAAACATGTCACTAACCTGGTTCATCTATACTATAGCTATCATGACATTACCTACATTGCATTATGAGAAAGTACTGTGCTAAGCAGCTATAAAGGTATTTCTTACACTGTTTAAGTTTTCATTTTACAATATCTGTTCCATACTCATGATTTGGTTCTTGTCTCATTTTCTGCTATTTTTATTATATGATGTTCACCAAATGCTATAATTATCTGTGTAATAAAAAAACAGCCGCTTTGACCCCGGCACATAAGACTTATGGCCCATTTATTTATTTACAATTGGCCTTGATAGCCTTGTACACTCACTCTCATGGTCTTTTTTCAGTGCATCTTCACTGATATATCAAAATGTTAATGACAACAAGTTTGACAACCAGCCACATTGACCCTGGCACTTCAGGATTATGGCCCATCAGAAATTGAAACTTATGTTTTTCCTGATCCTCCAAAAATTTGTGACATTGTTTATGACTAATATTGCACAGAACTTCCGTATGCCCTTTTAATAAATTGCCATCTTTATATTCACTTCACCAGTTTTATCCTGTGCATCATCAAAGATGATGCCTTTGTGGGAGACATGTGCTTTTCCCAAAAGCAGTTCTAGTTTTAAATTTAGGTTTGTAAATGTCAGAGTTTGTGTCATAAAAAAATAAATATTTCTGCGGGCATCTAAACAAACTAGATATACGGTCTTTAATTCCATTACAATAATTTAAGGCCGATCCGATTTTGATCTTGGTGTTATTAGTCAGTCTCTTGCCGTTTTGCTTTTTTATTTGAAATTTGGTAATTGTATGTTTGTAAGAAATATTATTTGTCGAGTACAGTGTGGGGAATCATGACGTTACGTGAAATTATGCATAATCTCGTTAGTTGTGTATTAGGTAGTATATTTGCGCGGGAAAATCGGGTCATGTATTTTGCGCGGGAAATTCGGGACATGTATTTTGCGCGGGAAAATATAACGCGGTTTCACTTATTAACGCGGTCGGGATGATGGACCCGCTATACCGCGTTATAAAGAGTCTGCAGTGTAATATTGCAGGTTATAACCTCCTTCATGGATACGATTTGCACCGAAACACAAACAAGATGTTTTTATTTAGCAAAATACCGTATAATGGGTTATTTTCGCGATAAAAATTAAGTAGTATTCGAAGAAGTGTTTGCTATGGTGTAAAAGCTGTGCCTTTAACAGTGGTATTTTATCAAACTGTTATAAATCAAATTGCCCGTAGCATAATTGACATTCGTTTTAATAACAAAGGTAATAATGTTTTTATCGACAGATTAATGACAGTGTCCAACGCTGATATAGACTTTATGAAGCGATAATTAACCTAAAGCCAGCTGGCAGGTGTGATTATAAAGCCTGTTCAAACAACCTAATAAGTATTGCTCATCTGCAATGTTTGTTAAGCATAGTATATGCAGCAAATTTTGAAAGTATAAAAAAATCTATACCAGTGAGTTGACGCTTGTCATCAATACCAATGATTTCGGCTACCGAACAGTTAATTTTATCTGTACTTATCTAATCTGTTGAATATTACTAAATTTGTGCACGATGGGATGTACTCGATTAACCCAGAACATTAAGAAATAGTTACGGCAGCTTTTATCAAGCGTAGAATACAATTCAGCGATAGAGTGCACTTCGCGAAAGTAAAGTTGGGAATTTTTCGCGTTTATTATTTTAGCGAATTCACAACAATCGCGAAAATAGCGAAAATATTATGCTCGCAAAAGTAACCCATTATAGTAACCCATTATACGGTATTTTAATATTTTATCCTTAATTGTTAATCATTTTTACCCACTGTAAATCTTACTCTGACTTAATTGTTGATTGTTTTAACACCCTTTATACATTGAAAACACATTCGAAACATTCACTAACATCTAAACATTTCTTAATTACATCAACCCAAAAAAATCTTTAAAAAAACTGTTTTTCTTTTGTAGAAAATATTTGTGGCCTTTTTGACATTTTTGTGGCCTATTTGACTTTTTTGTGGTCTAATTGACTTTTTTGCGGCCTATTTGACTTGTGGCCTATATGACTTGTGGCCTATTTGACTTGATACCCACATTTCATTTAGAAATCAATTCAGTATAAAGTAAAACCTTACTTCTAATGTGCATTGTCAGATAAGTTTTTCACACCTACTCAACATGACAGCATCATTTTTTGGGACAGACTGGCAAGTGTGAATATCCTGTCAATTATTGGCAATTAACAGAAATAGGGTAGTTTTAAAAGTTGTATTGTACAGTGTGATTTGAAGTTTTTAAACATATTATTGATAGTTAAAATTGAGGAAAGAAAACTTAAACTGTAACAAATATATTGCTTTGGTTTAGAAACAGGCTGCTTTTTTGTTCTTTCAATTTTTAATCTGTACATACTTCTGTTATCACTAAAGTTATTTCATCCTATGATTTTTATTGTCATTATCACTATCAATTGTTGTTAAGTGAAAACTATTGTTAATAATGTTTTTTAATTTACATTAACTTTGGTAATTTAATAATTTTCAATATTAACAGGATTAGATTAAGTTGTTACTAAAACACAAAGCATGATGTTTTACAAAGAAATTTAATACAATTAAAAGAAAATTAAGTTTTTAATAATTACAGACCCCTGCACAAAATGGTATGATAATCAAATCGTTGTTAAGCAAGGATGCACGGTGGTAGATTAAAGATGGTGAAATTAACTGAATACTGGATGTCTTTTTCACTGAACAACATGCATTAATTTTATATTGGAAATTAATTGTTTTTTTGATGACAATAAAACAAGTATTACTTAGTTGATAAATCATGGAATAACTAAACTTGTAAAAAAAGAACAATTCACAAATTTAACAAATTGACTTTTACTTATTTTCAATTTTAAGAGTATTAAAATTATAAATGATCCCTTATTACTTAAATCATTCTAAAGTAATATACTATTTCATATTTATTTCAAAACTAGGCCATTCTGACAGAATAGTGAGGTGGATTTGACTGAACGGCGGTTTTGACTAAAAGTGAGGCTGTTTTCACCCCCCCAAAAAGTGAGGCTGATTTGGCCTAATAGTGAGGCTGTTTTAACCAAAATGTTAACCAAAATGAGGCCATTTTAACATGAGGCTGTTCTAACCAGCATCCTACTGCCTTAACCTGCTATAAACATGTCAAAAGTCAAGATGAGGCGTCCCAATGCAGGACTTTCCCAGGGAGTCTTATATCAGAAAGTCAATAAGTCATGATGCATCACAACTATTAGACTAAAGAAACAAAAAGTGACATGATTGTGTATTGTTTCAGCTCTTCACTTAGACCTCATCTCTCAGCTGTACGGACAACATTTGGTCATTGATCCAGTTGTCAAACATCTGAAAGCACATCATAAAGGAAATCCTAGCAAAGCACTGGCTTTATCATTCCATGGCTGGACGGGTACAGGAAAGAATTATGTCAGTCGCATTGTGGCAGAGCATCTGTTTGTCAAGGGAATGAAAAGCAAGTTTGTTCATCTGATCTCAGCCACCAAGGAATATCCCCATCAGGAGATGGTAGCTTTTTACAAAGTAGGTCATCAGATAAGTCATTATCTAGGGACACCAGGCTTTGGCAACATTTTAAATTTTCAGACTTTTATAGAGTGTAAATTTGCGGAGCTATTTTATAAAATTATATTTATAAGTTATCTTGTTTCTAGTTTATAAAGTTAAAAAAACTTTAAAGTGTTGTGTCCTAGATTGGAAGATGTCTTTATTGATTTCAATTAGCTTGGTTTTCAAAGAGTATAAATATTAAATGTACTGTCAGCTTATGATAATATGAGAGTGATGCCAGTAAACCACACAGCTGCTAGATGACTTGTGTTATCTTAAAACATGTTGCACATTTAGGATCATTTGTTGACATTCAAATGGGTTAAGCAGTGTTATTGTTAGTAAGTCACTCCATTTATCATGTGTTGAAGGTATCTTACCAGTAAGAAATGTGAAATTTCACCAGAATAGACAACCTGCACCAAGTCTACAGTGGTCTCAGATCAAACAGGCTAAGAGGAAATCAGAAGGTTCCAACTGTTTGAAGTCCCATAGCCAACTTAATTAGCTCTTTTACACAATATTTTTCCTCCATTAGAACAAAACCACTAAAAAATCATGCAAACATTTTACAGCACTTAAAGAGGAAATCATGTGGTTCATTATTAGAACAAATTTATTTACCATTAATAATTGTCATTTTGACAAAAGGCTGAGGTTAACAGTCTTAAAAAACTCTTGTTATTGATTGCTCAAGAGAATGTTTGTCAAAGAGCAGACATTTGTATTTGAAAAATCATCAGTTTATGAAGAAATCAACATTGCCAGAACAACCACTTCAACACAAACATTTTCTTTGATTGGGTGACGTTTTGCCATATTGGTGAGTTGCCTTCAACACAAGCAAAAATAATCCAATAGCTGTACTTTTTGTAGGACATAACTGAACTTTGTTTTCAGGACAAATTGCGTGAATTCATTGAAGCAAAGGTAAAGGAGTGTCCGCAGTCGTTGTTTATCTTTGATGAGATGGACAAGATGCCTCCTGGGATTATTGACACTCTGAAACCATATCTTGACTTCTACGAACAGCTTGGAGGCGTGGACTACAGGAAAGCAACCTTCTTTTTTCTAAGGTAAGTGTTTCTATTAGGTCGAACACAAATATTCAGAGATTATGATTTGAAAAAGATTGTTCTTCTGCTTGGTGATATATATACCCGGTACCACTTCCATAATGTTGATTAGTGGAAAATGGCAGAATATCCTGAGCCTGTAATCTTGAAATCAATGAAGATCAGTTTGATGCTGTAATTTCTCAGAAAATTTATTGCAAACATTTTTCAGAAAGACAGAGAAAACATAGTAGTATATTTAAGAGAAAATTGACTCAAAAGTTTTTGTGTCATCCTTTCACTTTGCCAATCTGTTGGTCATTGGTCCATTTCTCAGAAACTTAATGTATAGCTTTGCCATTTCTAAATATTTCTTCATCTTCCTTATGCATCATTGATATTCACCCTCTATAGATTCTTACTCGTATGTTTTGTCATAGTGGCAGGCTTGAGTCACACAGTGTTGGCATGCTTCTTTTTCACTTTTGTGCTCTAAGCTGAAAACTTCTCTCGGACAACATAAGCTGCAGAAATGTGAGTCTCATTGCAGTAATTTAGTCTGCTTTGTAAGATTTACAACATGACTATTTATTGTTTATCAGAGAAACCTGGTCTGGACAATGAATAGATTGCTCAAATGTTAGCTAATTTAAATTTCCTTATCATCTGTTTTAGTAACACTGCTGGCAATGATATCGCAGATAGGACCATAACCCACTGGCAAAATAACATAAAGAGGGAGAGTATAACACTCAAAGAAATGGAAGAAGTTATAAGACTTCCAGCTCTTAATAATAAAAGTAAGACTTTTATTTTCTATGGTTACAACGTAAGATATATTGAACTGTGAGTGCAAGATCCTAGCAGTTCCTTAACAACTGATAAGCTGAGTTGGATTGGGCCACCATCTTGCGAAGTCAATTGCAGAAACACAGTCGAGGATTTTGGGTACTTTTCCAAAGCTGGATGCAAATCTTTAGATTATCATAAAAATTGAAATTTTTGACATTTCAACATGCAACAATGTTTTGGCAGTAATTATACATACAAAGCCACATTTATCCAGTCGATCTTAGCTGAGTTCAGTAACCATAGTCAAACTAATAGACATGAGATTATTTCGTGATTGTGATTTCCAGTATTCTCAACATTATGTTTTTCTGTATTTCATTTGTTTTATTTTACAAAATCGAAATCGACAAATCATCTCCCTATAAACTACCAGTAGTCTTTTTAGGGCAAACCAGGTAAGTAAATGCTGATTTCACAGTATGGATGAATAGGAAAACTTGCTTCTGGTTGGCAGGCTTACAATGAGATTAGATAGTAATTTATGCACTTTCACTGTACTTGAGGATTTGAGGTTTTTTGGTTGAACATGTTTACACAGTTACACATTTCATGTATTAGTTGACCAATGTTTCTATGCAATGATTAACACAGAGCTTCTGTCACATTTGTAACTGGTGTAGAACATGATCAGTCTGCTCTTGTTTGTACTCTGGCCTGAAGGTTATAAAGCTGAGCATGGAAACCAGTCTCAAATCTCAAGCATCTGATTGGCTGAAATGGCGACCAGTCGCCATTTCAGCCAATCAGATGCTTGAGATTTGAGACTGGTTTCCATGCTCAGTTTTATAACCTTGGGCACTGATGACACAATTTGCCAATAAATTCTGATTATAAATTTCTGTAAAACACTTTATGAATATTGAGTGGACTAGCTCTAGAAGATAAAAATGAAGTTACAATGTAGTTACAAAATTGTCCCTTGATGTCTAAGTTTTATTAGCATTTTTTGTGTAAATAATTGCAATAATAAGATATTTTCTGTTTAAACAGGTGGGCTGTGGCACAGTGAATTAATCCTGAAAAACTTGATCACAGCATATGTGCCATTTCTGCCGTTGGAGCGCAAACATGTCAAGCAGTGTATTCGGGACGGACTTATTCGTAAAGGATACTACAAAAACCAGGAAGAAATATCCGATGCCAAAGTGCAAGAAATAGCTGATGAACTGATATACTATCCTGAGGGTGTTCTAATTTTTTCCACAACTGGTTGTAAGCGAATACATGAGAAAATTGACTACATCATGGAAGTGCTATAATATAATGGATAATTACAAATATTTAAAGGTGATAAATTCATAAAGATTTATTAATACAGTGTAGACTGTGTTGAAAGATACCTGTATGAAGAAGCCACTTATCAAAGTTCCCTTTGTTGGATTAACTGTGATGCTGTTTCATGTGTTCAAGATGAAAATGATTAGAAAACTTTGCCGTGGAAATGTTAGGAAATCATCATTTAGAAGACTTGGGCCAGTATATCAGGTTTTCATGGGGGGGGGGGGGATTTACAATAGCGAACAGTTTAGATCCTGATAGACTGAATGGATGCACTTGTCAATCTGGATCTACACTGGTCACAACGTGAAAAATGCTGTGTTGTGCATGTAAAGGGTTTAGAACAAAAAGCCTGAATAGGGAAAGTTGATTTGCTGCTATTTTGGAATAAGGTCATTTTCGCTTGTGTTTTGAAAATTCTTTTTTTTGTCTGTGGATTTTGAAATTGGCCATATTTTCTTGCTTTTAAAATTACATAATTTTGACAGTGAATAGAAAGATAAAGCAATGCAGATGTTTAGGCTGGTGGATCTTCACATACACATACAGACATACAGTCTATAGCAAATGTCTATTTTTAATAAAAGTCTATTTTTTATTGGGGGGAGGGGAATATTTTTATTATAAACAACTTTGTTAACTTCATCTCATTTCATTGTTTGACAAGAACACTTCAGATATCCTTGCCAATTAACCCTTTCCTCCATATATACACATTTTTATGCATGTGCGACCAGTTTAGATCCAGATCAGTTGGCACATTCATGCCATCTGAGCAGGATCTGCACTTGTCACTTTTGGGTTAGAAATGACTTAACAAATAAAAAAGCAAACAGTGCAGATCCTGAGCAGAAAGCACAAATGTGCCGGCTGATCTGGATCAAAACTGTTAACCCACACAATAAAGGTGTATCTGTGAAGGAAAAGGTTAATAAACTTCTGTTCTTCATTAAATTTCTGTTCACTTAACCATGCACCCAGAGTTAATGCACCATTCAAATTGGTTTCTACTGTTTAATTTAATTGGTGAACACGAATTGATTAAGTTTAGAAAGCTTGGTGCATTAATATATCCGAGTTAATTTTCACAGATGTTAATATATTTATTATTTTCAGTTAATTATGCTTATTGTACATGTATATACATATAATTATGAATATTTTGCTGTAAGTGCTATTTTCATTGCTTTAAATTCTTTTTCACTGAGTTTAAAAGTTGTCTGAACAATTTCTGTTGAATAAAGAGGAGATATCTACTGTTGAACAACTTTGAATATCAGAAGAATATGATTTTTCTTGAAATGAATGTTTAAATCAACGTTGAATAGTTGTTTAGCAAGGCATAATTTCATTTATGTTTATTTAGAGCATTGTCAGGAATAAAGAATGGAATATTTTTTCTGCAAGTATGATGTTAAATGTTCAGCTAATCTTATGCATTTGATATTGATTGTTTACAGAATGTGTTCATTTTTCTTTTATTTAAAATAAACATAATATAATTTAATGTTTACTTGGTATTGAATGTCATCAAAGCTTTGCTCAAAACTCCATGGATTAACATTTAGGGCTTTTCTAAAGAAAGATTTGGAGGAAATTGGGGATTCACTCTTTTTAATGGTACTCCATATCCACAACAATGGAATAAATTGGAATCACCAGTCGGTAAAACTTTAACTCAATAAAAGCTAGTTGCAAACTTGAGTTGCATTTGTGGTCAGTGAAGACGTGGGTCAGCCTGTGTAGATGATGTGGGTCTGCACCGTTGGCTTTTATGCAAAAATCCCATATGAACAGTAAAATTAAATGGTTTAGCTTCAATTTAAAGAAAGTTGAGTCATCATTTCAAATAAATGAAGCATCATCTTTTCAAATTTATCACAACAAACAACTATTTATCTAAATTGGAGACTTTCTGTAGTCTCTGTACTGATTCTCCAGAACATCAATGTTCAATACTGTTGTGGGTGCAGAATCCTGTTGTTTATACCACATACATTTTGTCCATGTTATTCATTCAATAATATATTTCCAGCTTGTTTAGTTCATTTAAATTTTGCTGGAAAAATCAAAGAATGAGGATCAATCATTTTGTCCAAACTTGAGGTAGATTTAGTCCACACTCATCATTTCAGTCTGATTTTTCACTGTCCTCTATTATTCATTAAATGATGAATGCTCCATCCTTTACTCCATATGTGATCAGTGTAGATCCAGATCCACTTCCTTGCCATCTAATCTTGATCTTCACTGTTCGCTTTTTGGTCAGAAATAACCAAATAAATAAAAAGGGAACAGTGCTGATCTTGATCAGATGGCACCAATGTGGTGGCTGAATTGTGAGCTGTTGGCCCACACCACATCAGCTGATCTGGATCTACACTGGTCCCATATGCATCAAAATGTTTATATATGGAGTAAAGGGTTGAGTTGCCATTCTAGTAAGATCTCATTTTCAAATAAAAAAGTAAATAGAAGATAGCTTATGGCCTAGGGCTGTGCAATTGATCTCATGACATTACAGTACATTAAAACTTGTCTTTGATGTAAAAGTACTTAAACTTTTTCTTCCAATTTTATCACATTTTCAACCAGTGTAGATTCAAATAAACCAGCAAATCAGTGCCGACTTATCAGGATCTGCCATGAAATAATGTACATGTAATAAATCAAAAAGAGAACAGTGCAGATCCTGATCAGAATACACATATGTGCTGCCTGATCTGGATCTACAGTGTTCCCCCATGCCATAACGGCATATATAATACATAAAGTCTAGGTTTAAAAAGAATGTGCTGGTATTTCAGATATCTTAAAATGGACTTGGGGTCTATGATAAAAAACTTAGTTTCAATTATCTAGTCGGTTATGATTTGGAAACAGCAAAGACCGGTTCATGGCATTCCATATTTTCAAGAGTTCATTTTCTTCGGGGGAAAAAGATGTATTTATTTTGTGAATGATTGAGGTTAGGTGAAATTTTCCCAAGTCAACATAATTATATAGTGTGCAAATATATAAATCGTCAGCCGGGCAATACTGTAGAAAACACTGTTACAAAACTTCCTATCAGTTTTCCTTGTAGTGCAGGCTGCTCTGGGTTTACCTGTATTATAATTAAATATTTTATAATAATTTAGACAAATAATAAAAACAGAAATCAGTTCTCGATGCTTTGCTGGATATCAATTTGCTAACAGTCGTATATTATCTCTGCTTATAAATGTGTGTATGTATACAAATAAAGTTCTGAAGTTCTGTCAATATTTTATGTTTTTATTGTCAAGTTTGCTTGTTTTCAGCACGACTTAGTTGTCATAATGGCAGTTTGGTTTATGTGCGTGCCTACATCCATCCAGATTTGTCTGGAGCATAACTTTGACATGCTTTGAGCAATCTTATTTACCTTGGCATAAATATTAACCTCGGTGGGTTGGGGTGTCACTTTCAAAAGACAGTAAGTATCAAAGTTCAAGGTCACAGTTGGGGTCAAAGATCAGCCCTTAACTTTGACATGCATTGAGCAATCTTGTTTATATTTGCCATGAATGTTAACAACAGTGAGATGAGTGTCATGCGCAAACCCCAGGTTCCCATCTCAAAGGTCAAGGTCACAAGGATCAAAGGTCATTCAGAACTTTTCCAGCCAGTAACATAGAAATGCAAATTAAGCAATCTTGTTCATATTTGGTATGAATGTTAACCTCAGTGAGACAGTGACACACACTAACCCCAGGTTCCTATCTTAAACGAGGTCCCAGTTGCAGATCAAAGGTAAAGTCAGATTTGTCTGGCCTCAAACTGTGCCTTTAAATGCATCAAGCAGTCTTGTTTATGTTGAGCAGAATTTGATGTAATTCCATCCAAAATGTCAAGAGTTGATTGCCAAAAATCAAAGTATTGTACATTCTCAGGTAGCTGATTGGTTGAAACTGAGCACAGTCTCCAAACTGACCAATCACAAGCTACAGCTTATGGGACTGTTCTCCAATCTCAGCTTTATTTTCTTTTTCTGTTGTAGCTCTCGTGGCCAAGTTGTTGCCCTTTGTATTTCATGAGCTAACTTAAAACAAAAAAAACAAAGGTAAAAGTAAAGATACTGTTTTATTTCTTCTAAAATGTCAACACTTTAAACAACCAATGATGATGTATCATCCCATTCATATAAATATATAATACAAAATAACCACAAACAGACCAAAGACACTACATGTACACAAAAACCATGACATACAGCAATTGGTCTAATTAAAGTGCCATAAAATTTTGTTCCATTCACAACTTCATTGATAATCATTATAGATGCTGTAATATTTAAAGCATGACAGTTAACCCTTTACTCCATATATCAGCATTTTATCTCGTCTGACCAGTGTAGATCCAGATTGTCCGCCACATCTGTGCTGTTTGATCAGAATCTGCACTGTCCACTTTCTGGTCAGAAATAAACTGATTGATCAAAATGTGAAACAGTGTAGATCCTGATCAGACGGCACAGATGTGCCAGTAATCTGGATCTACACTGTTCACCCATGCCATAAAGATGTATTATGAAAGTAGGGGTTAACAAAGTCTGTGACAGAATACAGACACCTGTGTTACATGGTTGGGAAGTCTGAGAATCACACTGTGAAGTTGGCAGGATGAGGCCCTGACACCTGGGCTTGAAATGTTTTCACAATATACACATTATAATCCAAATACAAGTTTGGAATCCAGGAAGTATTGGAAGACATCAAGGGTAAATGGAAAAGCTGCAAATTCAAAACATTGGATGATTGTTCACAATTCACCAAGACAAAAAGGCATGTTCTGTGAACTACTGAACGTACATACATTGTAACCATTTGGATTTCATAACTGAAGAAATGTCAACAAAGCTTTACACTGCAAAGTAGCTTTCAATTTATGTCACAATTACTCCATGTGACTATGGAATAAAAACAACTTGTGACGAGGTATTTGATATCATTGTAAGTATCTAAGTACCAGTAACAGAAAACATGAAAATGATGTAAAATGGAATGCCAGTAAAAGTGGAAGTCTTCATGCAACTTACTATGATGTACTGTGAATTTTGTCAATGAAATCATGATATATATTCACAGCATATGCAAATTGATATTATATTGCAAAGCTTCATCCGGATTTTACATATTTAAGGTTACTTGTAGACAACCCTTTGCTCCATATATATGCATTACAACACATGTGTAACCAGTGTAGATCCAAATCAGCTGGCACATCTTGGTCAAAAATAACCTAATGAATCTAAAAGCGAACAGTGCAGATTCTGATCTGATGACATAAATGTGCCAGCTATATATGGATTACACTGTTCACCTAAGCAATAAAGGTGTATCTATGGAGTAAAAGGTTAAAATTAGGTAAAAGAGCAGTAAGGAAAGTGGAATATCAATCACAAACTTGTGCTTCCCAAATGAAGGCATACAAGTTTAGTAACTGTGTACGGTTTTGCTTTCTCCAGAACATAGATAACTGCACTATGTTCTCAATGACAAATATTAGATATCTGTAAGGCATGAAATATGTAAGGAAAAGTAATTCACAAAACTTTTGCAACCAACTCTCATTTAGAACTGTAGCTTGACATCTCAATGAATGCATAAAGCTTCATTCAGGACAGTGTAAGCATTTAGTACATATTAAAAAAATGAGGTGACAGATTAAAAAAAACTTTCACTGAATGTCTCATGCATACTTTTTCCTGCACACATTTTATGTTTATAACATTTGTGACTATGAATACTATTAAAAAACTTTGTTTCTATATGCTGGAATGTTGAAGTTAACAAAAAATAATTTTCTAAATGATGTCACTTACTCAAATATTTGATGACAAAGTCTTGGTGATGTGATGTCACTCATGTAAGCACACGAAGGGTATCTTTTCTTTAGGGAAAGATAGGATTTTCCTTTCCCAGTAAAACACACAGAAAAACATATCATATGCAAGAATGTTTTATCAATGATGGCATAAAACTTTATCAACTGCATTGAGTAAGGTTGTAATGAAATTATTTTGGAGCATATAAAATTGGAGTCCATTTGATATTGCTGTTATCCATAGGCAAACCATGTAGATCCAGATCAGATGGCATGGTTGTGCTGGCTTATTTGGATCTACACTGTTCACAGATGTAATAAAACATGTATTTATGGAGTAATGGTCTAAGAATTTAAGTATTTATATCAGCCAGAAATTAACTTTCAATATAATAATCCGACTGGACATCATTCGGATATAAAGAAACTTTTGACACTTGTGATATTTGTTTGCAAGCTTAAACTCCACCCATTAACATTTTAGTGTTAAACCACTGGCTCACTAGTTGTGCCTGTTTTTTAGACTTTTAAACCATTTTTACTAAAGTGGACTCAAATAAACTGTTTGCAGTTCTTGCAGAAATATTTTAACAGTACACATTTAATGGGAATCACAAACAAATATACCTAAACAACTGTGATATACTACCGGTAATAAATAAAGCAAAATGTAATCAAGCATCTAATGTGATCTAAAGCAATCTATGTTAATACCATTTAAGAGCTAACCTCCACTTGTGACCAATAAAATACATATTTACAAATCATTGATTGGCTTTTACTTCTAAAATAACTCAATAACAATGTCAATTTTCATGTGACAAAAATGTCGGAGTAATGAAAGCATGTGATATAATAAATCTTTTTACTTGGACTACTATGGCAAACATTTTTCAAAGATAAAACTATTTATCAAGCACCAATATAATTACAGCGAAGTGAAGAAACCAAAAATCAAGAGTGTATGGCAAATGGATTTCTAGACTCGTTCACACAATCTCTCATTCTACAGTGTCTATGAAACAAAACAGTATAATGATGGGAATCAACTACAGTAGTTTTTGGTTTTGTTATTAATAAATGTATACTAAGCAAACATAAATAGTATCCACTGTATATCTTTTAATAATATATGATTATCAGGTTATTTCTGACCACGAGGTGAAGATAGATCCAAATCAGATGACAATGTTCTAGCAGCTGATCTGGATCTAAACTGCTTACCTCTGTGATAAAAGGAGTAAAAGGTTAACCGATAAAGAGAGAGTCTTCCACACAAAGAATGTATCAGTAAAAATTGTTTATTCAAGCGCATTTTATATAAAATTTTATAACAGTATGAAACTGTATTAAAAGGGAGGTAATTTGAAATTAGACATTCTGACACTGTTATCATAGACTAGTTGTTTAACCCTTTCCTACATAGATACACCTTTACTGTGCAGGCGAACAGTGTAGATTCAGATCAGCCAGCACATCCATGCTGTCTGATCATGATCAGCACTGTTCACTTTATGATTCGTTTGGTCATTTCTGACCAAAACGCGACCAGTGCACAGATGTGCCGGCTGATCTGGATCTACACTGGTCGCACATGCGTAAAAATGCATATATATGGAGGAAAGGGTTAATAAATGAATATTTTGTAATTTAAATGACCACAGTAAAAGGAAAAATCAAGTTTCTATATATCATTAACTTATATCCTTTTGAATCTACAATTATTTTTCTTTTTAAAATTCCAATTCAAACATAGGGGAAAATAATGAAAATTAAGTTGTTACTGTTAAATTTTAAAACTTTTATCTTTGTATTTATTCATGTCATATTTTCTATTACTTTTTTTCGGAAATTAACTGGTAGAAAAGTGGATATCTTTTACTTTTGCTGAGTACATAAACTCATTTGACTGATAAAATATTACTTAAAATAAAAATAAGAAATATATGTAGTATGTTTAAAATGTTCTTGATAAATTTTCCAAAAAATTTTCAGGCATAAAAATGGTTCATATAAAATATTATCAAATCTGTTTGTTATTGTGTGTATGAAAATTTCTGTATATTTATTTAGGTGAATTTGCTTTCATCAATGATTTCAAAAGAATGTGAATCAAAACTAATAGATTTTGTCATGAATGTGATAATTAAAATAGGAACATAATTTAAGCTGGTTTAGTTGCTGCTTTTTACTGGACAGACATAAGGTTCCTTAACCCTTTCCTGTATAGATACACATTTATTGCTAGGGCGAACAGTTTAGATCCAGATCAGCCTGATCAGATCTGATCAGGATCAAAACTATTCGCTTTTATATTTTTTAGGTTATTTCTTACCAAAATGGGACCAGCGTGAATCCAAATGAGAAAGGAGAAAGCATGGATGAGGTGGCTGATCTGGATCTATGCTGGTCGCACATGCGTAAAAATGCGTATATATCAAGGAAAGGGTTAATATGGATGGAGTAATCAACCTTCTGTAAGAAACATTGGTAGCTTCTATGGGATTTCCATAAATCATCGAATCAAAATGATGGTAGTTTTATAAGTTTATTTCATCCGTTCCAATTTCTCTGAGACATAAATTACTGAGACATTGCATTTGCCTGCACAAAATGTCCTTTGCTCTTTTACCCTTTCCCCTATAGATACACCTTTATTGCATGGGGAAAAAGTTAAGATCCTGATCAGAAGGCACAGATGTGCTGGCTGATCTGGATCTACACTTGTCGCACATGCATAAAAATGCGTATATATGGTGGAAAGGGTTAAACTCTGATGAATTATAGATAAGAACTTAATGTTATCCTGATCCTGATTTTATAATGCTGAAGCTCACCAATTTATAAACAAATGTAAAAGCTGTTTTACGGAAAACCACAAAATGTAATACCCAGAAATAAAAATACAGTTACAGTTGGTTAATAAAAACAGTTATGTTCTGGTGGGCACTACAATGTACTATCACTCTAACAATAAAACTCTTTATAAAAAGGCATTTGTTAAAACAGGAATAAAATGTGTTTAAATTGAACAATGATACTTCCAATAAAAAGATGTTACATAAACAAATGTTGATGCAGGCAATACTTATAAAAGATGTCTTTAATATGTAAAAGCTTTACAGAGGTGGTAAAATACAATTCTTTGGTACAACAACTATCAGTTTCAAATATATTAACCAGGTACCCCCTGAATACATGTAATACATTTCTATCAACATGAGCAAGCCAATTCATTTCAGTAGCATGTTAATAAAATTACTCACTGACTAGCAAACAGTGTAGACCCCAATCCAATTGTGTGGATGTGCATGCTTTTCTAGGTCTACACTGATCACATTTGTGACAAATGTTGTGCTTATCTCATTCATTGTAGATAGGTGTGTTAATAAAATTACTAACTAAATAGCGAACAGAGTAAACCCCAATCAGACTGTGCCAATGCACAGGCTGTTCTCGGTCTACACTGGTCACATATGTGACAAATGCTGTGCCTAGCACTTCAAGGTTCTAACTCAAACAATACACCAACTTTGACCGAAGTTCACATAATTACACATAAATCTGTTATTAAAAGATTAAAACATCATTACATACATGTATTTAGCAATTCTGGAATGTTACAATTTATCCCCAAGAAGAACTTACATAAAATTAAAAAATATCTACAAAAACAGAATGATGGTAATAGACAGTTGAAAACACGTGTCAAACAGTATAGGCTTCAAGCCTCAACTGTATTCAGTCCATCCACTCCATATGTGTTTTTGATGAAAAACAAGACGGTCACCATGAATATATTGCCCAATATGTAAGTTTAAAAAATGTATCCTACTTGTTAAAATGTTACACAGCATGAAGAACAAATCAAACTAATACTGCCCATTCCCTTAGGCGAATACCCATATTCTACCATATTTAAAACACATAGCAAATATGTGATGGAGGGTGATCAATGATATGTACAACATATACTTTCAGTAAATTAAATACTCATCCCCAACAATTCTGGTGGTTAATTATTTAATCCACTTAACAACTGTCATGAACACATTTTGAACAATGTCAGTTTAACCCTTTCCTCCATATACCTTTATGGCAAGGGCGAACAGTGTTACATTTGTGAGGTCTGATTAAAATCTACATTGTTCGCTATCAGATTCATTAGGATATTTTTACCAAGAAGCGAACAGAGCATCTACACTGGTTGCACATGGAACAAAAGCCAAAATATATGGAGTTAACCCTTTCCTGGATATATACGCATTTTTACGCATGTGCGACCAGTGTAGATCCAGATCAGCCGGCACATCCGTGCTGTCTGATCAGGATCTGCACTGGTCGCATTTTGGTCAGAAATAACCTAATGAATCAAAAAGCGAACAGTTTAGATCCTGATCAGAGGGCACGGATGTGCCAGCTGATCTGGATCTAAACTGTTCGCCCTAGCAATAAATGTATGTCTGTACAGGAAAGGGTTAAGTGTTAAAAATACAGTAAATTCACAGAATTTAAAAGATACATAAATTTACTTTTCCTCAGTTCTCAGATTCAGTAAAATCCCTTGTGTTCAAAAAATAACTGATGGTCAAGCTGGGCAGCTTCTGATAATGTTTTTGTGATAAATTAGTTGAACAAAAAAAATAGTACCAAGCAGTTACCACTGAAAGTTTACTACCCTGTCACCCGGAATTACATCGGACAACAGATAACATACCCTTTAAGTGAGATTCTCCGAGTTTTGATCGCCACAATTTCACAGAATAGGATGATTTCACCAAGATGAACTCTCATTTTCTGTCATCAGTTGTCCTTCCGTGTTTATATTAATCCCTAACTTGGGCATCAAAAAAGGTTAACAGTTACAAGAAAAGGGACAGCTCCTTAAAACAAGGCTAACATAAAGAGATCTTTAATTGTAGAAAGAGAACAAACAGTAACAAGAATTCCAAACTTCACATAATTGGTGTATATAAACCCATAGTCAAAATATTTAATAATCTAACATAAATGGTAAACATTTAAGTTACAAATAAAACAGCCATTTTCTTGTACAATGTATGTGCAATTAAGCAAAAAGTAAGTTGAAAGTGAAACTTCATCATTATATATAGTTCTGCCAATAAAAGTAAATTGCAGTAAAATTTTGCTGTAGTTAATTTTAACCCTTTACTCCTTTTATCACCTGTGTGACCAATTTAGATCCAGATCATTTACCACAGCCATTTTATCTGATCTGGACCTAAAATGTTTGCCTCTTGGTTAGAAATATCCAAATGAATCAAAAAGTGAACAGTATAGATCCTGATCAGACATGTGATATGCCAGCTGATCCGGATATAAAGTGTTCATCCAGGCAATTAAGTGGAGTTAAGGGTTAAATATGCTGATGTAAATACAGTTTCTAGCAGTAAGATCAAGGTCATCACTGGTCTGTCTTAGATTCAATCAGTCATTTCTGATAAAAAAAAGATCACTTCTGATCAGACTGTATGAATGTGCAGCCTGATCTGGACCTACACTGGTCACAGATAGGAATTAAGAGATACCCATGGAGTAGAGAGTTCAAAGTTCAACTTTCTATCTTGTGAACAGGATGACTAGTTTTATGATCAGTGATAGTCCCAGCACCTATAAGAACTTTTCAGACACAACAACGAGACAAAGCTACATACATACTGGAATATCAAACCAGGCTTTTTCAAATCTTTAACTTTATCTTACATGACTTCATGAAAAATGAGTCATGAGCAGTGTATAATGTGTCATGTTGTGTGATGTAATGGGCTGATAAAAATGGGATATGTATAATGTGTCATGTGGTGTGATGTAATTGGAAATTTAGAATGTGATGTAATGGGCTGTTTAGAATGTGTCATGTGCTTGATGTAATGGACTGTTTATAATGTGTCATGTGCTTGATGTAATGGACTGTTTAGAATGTGTCATGTGATGTAATGGGCTGTTTAGAATGTGACATGTGCTTGATGTAATGGACTGTTTAGAATGTGACATGTGCTTGGTGTAATGGACTGTTTAGAATGTGTCATGTGCTGTGATGTAATTAGCTGTTTAGAATGTGTCATGTGCAAAGATGTAATTTGCTGTGTAGAATGTGTCATGTGCTAAGATGTAATGGGATAAGAAGAATGTGTCAGGTGATGTAACTGGATACATGTATATTCAATGTGTCATGTGCTGTGATGTGATAAGTAGAATGTGTCATTAAACTGGGACAAAATTGGACTGATCGTATGTTAAATTAATCACACTAAAATGACAGATTATAATTGTGGTATGCAATGAAATGTAAAATGTGTAAATGTCTCAAATGAGATGCTTTGGTTTTGAGGGAGCTTTTTACATAACCCATTGGCAATGTTCTGTCAAGGTAAAACATCCCAAACAGCTGCCCTCACATTAATAAAAATCAGAGCACTCTGAAACACAAAATAACAACGTCTAAGGTTTGTTTAACCTTTTACTCTACAAGTACAGATTTAACTGTGTGGGCGAACAGTTTAGATTCAGATCAGCCGGCATATTCATACAATCTGATCAGGATCTAAACTGTTTGCTTTATGATTTATTTGGTTATAACTGACCAATAGGCTAACAGTGTAGATCAGAAGATCTAGATCAACATGGGTCACCAATGTGATAAAAGGCATATGGAGTATTTCGTTAAGACAAATCAAGAATTCTTAATAAATTATTATTATATGTTCACCCACCATGTTCATTTATGTCTATGACTTTGTACATCATGGCATTCATGTTCTCCATTTACAACTCAACAACTGTTGTTACTTACAAACTTAAATACCTCTTCATATCTTCAGAAGTGATCAGAGTCTTCATGTTTAAAACATATTTTCTAGAAAAAGAAGTGTTTAAAAACTGAAAGAAAAATTGAGGTGTTCAGAACACATCTTTCCACATTAATTAGAGTTCAGAACACATATCACAAGTACTTATCGTTCAGAACACATATCCACAAACATTAGGTGTACGTAACACATCACTGTTAAAAAACAGCAAATTACAGGATTAACAGCTCCACCTCCGAGGTCAAAGTTTGCATAATTAATATCACATTTAACCACCACTGTAAACAATACCACCATAAATAGAAAATGTCTACGTTGTAAGATTAATTAAGGCTCATCCCAGTCTTTCCGTATTGCGGTTTTGTTCATGTTTGATATTATCCATTTCTGTGTATCGGAATATTTATCACATGGGTTCATAAAAAGTTCATGACTACCCGTATCACAGTCTAAACACTGATTGCTGATTGGATGATAAATTTGCTGTGTATCCTGCGAAAAAAAGATAACGAGAATTAAGTGCTAATGAATATAATATTCAACATCAAGTAAAGTTTCTTTTAATATTTAAATGTCAGATATAATCATTATGAAAAAAACTAAAGAAGTAACAAATTCTATAACCATTATGAAATAATCAAGGGACAAACAAATTTTATAATTATTATAAAATAACCAAATAAGCTCTTAGACAAACTTACAGAGGTACAAGTAAAGTCACAACTGAGTATTCAATGTTGTAAAACTTTAACTGAAAATAACCACTGACCCAATTAAATTTATGATATGAAATCTTTCCACAGTCATTCAAAATCTGTCTCTAACTCCATGTGTTTTATTATTTATTATGTGTGACCAGTGTAGATCCAAATCAGCTGGCACATCCATGGTGTCTGATCTGGATTTACACTATTCACCTCTTAGAAGTAACCCAATGAATTTAAAAGCGAACAGAGCTGAGATCAGATGGCACAGATGTGCTGGCTGATCCGGATCTACACTGCTGGCCCATGGATCCAGCCATCGGGAGTAAAGAGAAAGTAAAACTATACTGCTTATCAACTCAAAGCGTTAAAACATAAAAAGTATGTGTAATACTTACTAAATTATATTTAAATCTTTGGTTGCCACCCATTCCATGGCAATTAAACAATATAACAGGTGCTTTCCTTACTGATGTAGACACATCCAAACATACAGTACGCTTCCTGGGACGTATATCTTTATGCCAAGTCAGTTCCAAGTCCTGTTAACATGTAAACATTGCAGTATTCTTGTAATGAATTGAACATAATCATGTAATAAATAATAGTCTCCAGTAAAAAAAGATTATATTTAATTATTATTTGCAAACTCTGTTACATGTAGTTATAAATTTCTATTACATTACATAAGAAAGAACTGTTTATATTACAAACCGAATACTATGCTCAATTTTAAGACAGTTACTTTCAACTATTATTATTATTGATCATTCAGCCAAATTATGTTTGATTATCTGTAAAGTTCAGTTCAGTCATGATGACTCAAAATGCGACCACCACCCATCCCCACTCTTGAAGATTTTTTTTCAGTCAGGTACCCATACCCTATGCTCAACCACAAATGAAAAACATCATCACTCATAATCATTATATAGATGTCCATACCCAAACACCCCTTTTCACCACCTGAGGATTTTCCTAACCCTTCTTATCTCGTATGTGTTATATTACAAAGCTTTATATAACAATTTCAGGGGAAGTAATCCTGTTACAATAACTTGACATACTACCATGTCTTTTTCACTTCCTCATCATGATAATATTGGAAATTTGAGAGTGATATTTTCACTTTGCAACAAAAATTTTGATTTTTAATTATTATCACTGAACAAATAGTGGATAAAATGTTAAGAAAAGGCTGCATTTTAAGAATGTATAAACTTCAAATGCACTTTAAATTAAGAAGTTCTGTAATTGTGACCTTGACCTTGAAGGAAGGAAACTGAGTCTTATGCACAACACATTTTCTTGTTATGATGATTACATGTGCCAAGTTATTTTGAAATCCCTCTAGGCATAAGAAAGTTAAAGCCTGGACAAAAAATTAATTTTTATTCAAGTGGCCTTGAACTTGGACATTCAGGACTTGGTATTGAACACAACACACCTTTTTGTAATGCTGATCATTTGTGCCAAGTTTTGAAATACCCTTGTGTATGGCATAGTTATTGCCTGGACACAAACTGTTGAAACCTGCCTGCCCAATGATAAACCCCAATATAATAACCATGATTTCCATAAAAATTTGGGTAAAAAATTACCGCATGCAACATTTCTGGGGATAAATAATTTTGGAGGTGATCCTGCTCTATACATTATAAGCACTTTTTTAAAAAGTTAACACAAAGCTGTCAGAAAGTAGACAGTACCTGTTCACCACCACCTTTACCGTCTTTTATACACTCCTCTAATTTAAAATTCTCATTGCCGCCTTTAAACTTGGTATCGATACATAATGCTGCAGCACCACTCCTAAACTGTAATCAGAACAAGCAACGAAGGTGACTAACTACAAAATAAAACAAGTCTAGAATAATGCACAAGGGTGATAACATCCCACATGATACAAACTTGCCAGCCAGAAAGAAGTTCATTTCAGTACTGTACATAAAATTATTTGTTCCTTAATAATTTGGGAAGGTAAAATATTCCACATATCATCATGTACCAGTATTTCTCTCATGGCTTTTTTACAAAATTGATCTTTTGCATTCTATTCCGTATTTAGGCTCAAATCATAGCAAGTTAAACAAACATTTGTCATGTTTTCAGAATTAAATTCAAGTATATTTTGAGATATTGAAACACTGAACATACTTTTTAAACAAAAAAGAAAGTATTTTGGAACTTTATAAGATGAACAATGAAGAGAAGAATTAAAGTCTAAAGCGAACATCTTCCCAGTTGTAACTTATAACTGTATCACTGGAGTTACAGCCCTTGCTTTAGAGGCATGTCTAATACCCTAATTACTGGCAGAAGAGATATCACCGTCCAAGCTGTAAACAATAAAGCAACATAACAGAAGTTTCCAGGTAGATGTATTTTTACTCTAGTGGGATCTGTATATATAAGACCTAGCTGTTAACATATCCTAACACTTAGCTCACAGAATAAGTGTGATAGAATTATCTTTTTAATCTTAGTCTTTGTCCAAATGAATAAGGAACAGTGAAGACCCTGATCTCACTGTACTGAAGTAGGAGCTGATCTTGGTCTACACTGGTTACCCATTTGCTAAGCTCAAATCAGGATAACAACATATCAGAATAAATGCAAAATCATACTTTAAACATTGATTAAAGCCTAATTTTTACTTTTTCAATTTGTGCCGATTCATCCCCCTCAAAGAAAGGAAACAACCCAATGTAATAGGAAATCTGTTAAACAACTTACTGAAATTCCATATGAAAACAAATGCTTGATATTTCAGTGTCCTGGAATATCTTTAATTACTTTGATTACAAATTGTTGGTGTAATTTATCTTGTAACCAACTAGGTCTTATACCGATGTCAATAGAAGCTGTCATATAAAAGCTGAAAGTTCCTTGTACACTGGGAGGTTACAACTTCTAGTGCCCAAGGTTATAAAACTGAGCATGGAAACCAGTCTCAAATCTCAAGCATCTGATTGGCTAAAATGGCGATCTGTTGCCAAATGCTTGAGATTTGCGACTGGTTTTCAATCTCAGTTTTATAACCTTCAGTCCAAGGCTACAAAACAGAAAACTGACTAAGTTGAACATAAAATGTAACAGAAACAAAATTTTTAGCTCATTTCTAGTACAGTATCAATAATTCAATGGCTAAACAGTGTTTTCAAAGTAATTCTATAGTAAACCAAAAAATAAATAAACCAAATACAAAAATATTTCTATTTGTTCCGTTTTTATTATTATAGAAATTTTTAAGAACTGGATGTTTCCAATAATAAAAAGTTGCCAATTATTACTTAATTTTCCATACTTTGTTTTCTAATTTTAAAACCCTAATTAAATGTTTCTTCTTGTCTGGCCTTTGAATTATCAACTTTAACATAATAGCTGCAAAACAGAACCAAGATTATATACCAAGTCCTCCTTCTAGCAAATACTGTGCAATCACTTTATTTAGTGAAGTTTGAACATTCTTCCATGCCGGGCTTGGACAAATTTGGCAGAATTTCACCATGTGATATAATGTCCCAAGGTTATAAAACTAAGCATGGAAACCAAATCTCAAGCATCTGATTGGCTGAAATGGCGACTGGTCGCCATTTCAGCCAATCAGATGCTTGAGATTTGAGACTGGTTTCCAATCTCAGTTTTATAACCTTCAGCCAATGTCTTCTACAAATACTGCAAATGTGCAAAAATGTCATTTGCAACTTAACACAAAATTTTTCTCCAAGAAATAAAATGACAGCACAGTATGCTGGTCTTTACGTAGGTAGGTACCTGGTCACCCTGAGTGTTACCATCTGATATACACTGGTACACCTTAATGTTGCTTGCACTTCTTTTGTGCTTTGTATCAATACACAGCCCAGCTTTTTTGTTTTTCCACTGCAATATTTGATGTAAATATTAATACTGTAGGCGCAACACTTACCTTACTAACATACTAATTCACCGGTAAACAATCCTCCCCCCCCCATCCCCCACCCACCCAGCCCCACTTAATATCAGCTTCCTCAAAAACTTTCCAAGAATTGGAACTTTTTGGAGACCATTTTTTGAAGAAAAAAAATATTATAAATTACATAAACTGCAGCTCTGTGATACTGCGGTTGTCAAGGTCCACAACCATGTACCAATATAACCTAAGCATGATATAAGCAAAAGACAATCAATGTGATCAAGTGCTATAAAACTTAAGTTGTTCTGTGGACCGAAATAATACCAGGCATATACACACATACACAGAGAGATTCATAGATTGCCATTTCCACTTCTACATTATCTGTAACAAGTTATCTATAACCACAGTAAAAAAAATATTTAATAAATTACCATTACAGTGCTGTCATATAAACACATCAAGTCAAATATTGCATTGAGATAATATCAGAATACTGACTGAATATAAAAAGTGTACACACTTTAATACTAAATGTTTTTTGTGAAAAACGCATCTTCCCCCTGCGCCGCCCCCCCCCCCCCCCCCCCCCTGCGCCCAGACCCCTGTGACCTTGACCTTTGAACTACTGATCCCATAATCAAAAGGGTTCTTCTACTCAATAAGGGCTATTACCCTATTTAGTTTGAATGCTCTGGGTCAAGCGGTACTCCAGTAATTGACCGGATACGGTTTTTACTCTTCGGGGCCCCTGTGACCTTGACCTTTGACCTACTGATCCCAAAATCAATAGGAGTCCTCTACTCAATAAGGACATCCATCGTATGAAGTTTGAATGGTCTGGGTAAGATAGAACTCCTGTTATTGAGTGGAAACGGTTTTCACTCTTCAGGCCCCTGTGACCTTGACCTTTGACCTACTGACCCCAAAATCAATAGGGTTCTTCTAATCAAAAAGGGCTATCACCCTCTGAATTTTGAAGGCTGTGGGTCAAACGGTACTCCAGTTATTGAGCGGAAACGGTTTTCACTCGTCAGGCCCCTGTGACCTTGACCTTTGACCTACTGACCCCGAAATCAATAGGGTTCTTCTACTCTATAATGGCTATCAACCTATGAAGTTTGAAGTTCCTGGGTCAAAGGGTACTCAAGTTATGGAGCAGAAACGGTTTTCACTCTTCGGGCCCCTGTGACCTTGACCTTTGACCTACTGACATCAAAATCAATAGGGTTCTACTCAATAAGGGCTGTCATCCTATGAAGTTTGAAGGCTCTGGGTCAAAGGGTACTCTAATTATTGAGCGGAAACGGTTTTCACTCTTCAGGCCCCTGTGACCTTGACCTTTGACCTACTGACCCCAAAATCAGTAGGGTTCTTCTACTCAATAAGGGCTATCTCCCTATGAAGTTTGAAGGCTCTGGGTCAAAGGGTACTGAAATTATTGAGCGGAAACGGTTTTCACTCTTCGGGTCACTGTGACCTTGACCTTTGACCTACTGACCCCAAAATCAATAGGGTTCTTCTACTCAATAAGGGCTGTCATCCTATGAAGTTTGAAGGCTCTGGGTCAAAAGGTACTTGAGTTATTGAGTGGAAACGGTTTTCACTCTTCGGGTCACTGTGACCTTGACCTTGGACCTACTGACCCCAAAATCAATAGGGTTCTTCTACTCAATAAGGGCTATCACCCTATGAAGTTTGAAGGCTCTGGGTCAAAGGGTACTCGAGTTATTGAGCGGAAACGGTTTTCACTCTTCGGGTCACTGTGACCTTGACCTTTGACCTACTGACCCCAAAATCAATAGGGTTCTTCTACTCAAGAAGGGCTATCACCCTATGAAGTTTGAAGGCTCTGGGTCAAAGGGTACTCGAGTTATTGAGCGGAAACGGTTTTCACTCTTCGGGTCACTGTGACCTTGACCTTTGACCTACTGACCCCAAAATCATTCGGGTTCTTCTACTCAATAAGGGCTATCACCCTATGAAGTTTGGAGGCTCTGGGTCAAAGGGTACTCGAGTTATTGAGCGGAAACGGTTTTCACTCTTTGGGTCACTGTGACCTTGACCTTTGACCTACTTACCCCAAAATCAAAAGGGTTCTTCTACTCAATAAGGGCTATCACCCTATGAAGTTTGAAGGCTCTGGGTCAAAGGGTACTCGAGTTATTGAGCGGAAACGAAGTGTGACAGACGGACAGGGCAAAAACAATATGTCTCCCCCAGAGGTGGGGAGACATAATAAGCTGTCAATCTTTTGAGGAAACTGTCCAGCTGGCTCATGGAAGGTTGTTGGTGTTACACAGGTTCCTGCACTGAGCACTGGGGTGCACCTAAGGTCTTCCTCTACCACTTAAAGCTGGAAGTTCACATCTAGATATACACTTGTAGGAGACAGGACTAGACTTAAAACATTAAAATTATCATAGGTATCCATTTAATATACGAGGGATGATCCAAAATAACATAGACTTTTGTTATTGCATAAATATTTGAAACATGTTCTCAATACATTATATACTAAAATCAACCAGGACATAAATGTAACAAACTAAGCTAAAATACGTTTAAGTTTATTTGATTTTAAAAGCACGTCGCTTGTTGGAATTACCATGGTAACATGTATGTGGCGCACTCCATGGCCATCGTACTTTGGAAAGCACATACCTGTCAATATACACAAAACTACTAGTGGAAAAATAGCCAAACTTCGCAAAGATAAAGCGTGGTGTACGGATGATATCATATCAAAATTTTAAGTAATTCTGACGTTGCGTTTTGGAAACAATAAATATCCAAATGAGCTATCGCCAACGAAAAAACGTCAGAAATGTCGTCGTAAGATTGCCTGGAAATGTGTGCTCTTATTAGATGCACCCACTATCTTGGAAAAGCACTTCCAGAAACTCTAATAATGATTGATTTGACTTAAAGGAAAACTTCCGTAACCTGAGCCCTAGTTTTGAAGTGGATTCAGTGGTTTTATAACTGCCAGTAGAGTTATGAAATAGGCATGGGGCATGGAAGAAAGAAAAATTCAACATGACAGCGGTGACGTCAAGCCGTCAGGCGACTGAAGTGGACAGAAGTCACTTTTGGGGCGCTTTGCGAGCTGTTCTATACTGGATGCAACGTTATTTACGAACAAATGACATTTTTCAAATGTATTGTAATATTGTATTAACAATTTTTTTTCAAACTATGTATTGTTTGGTACATTTGTATTTTTATATTTAAAAACTCATATAAAAATATCAAAAACAAATAAATACCTTTCTTTTAACAAACTCGGGTACAATGCTTCGGACATTTATAGACAGTGAAAAAGACTAAATGTTATGTTATAACACAAGTTTGTAATGTATTATTTTTACAGGTACACGTCTGTTGCTAAAGGACCGTGATACGGAACAGTGGGTATTGCTTTCCCAGGCATTTCCTTCGGCCGTATGAGCAAAAAGAGGACAAATTTCTTGAACGCTTTGTAACAAGAAACGAAACTTCGACCAGCAATTAAACACTACAGCTATGTTCAATCAGAGGGTTGGCTAGCATCGCATTCCTGTGACGGGGTCTATTTTGAGAAACTTTGAACATACTCCGCTTCGCTAATGTTGTACCCGTTCATTAACGTCATTGACGTTGAGATATTTTTAGTGTACTTAGTGTATGATTTTAAACGTTCATAGTTTATTGACTTGATGTTGTATTTTGCTGATATTTGGCAAGACTATGCTGGACATATTCCGATTAAAGCTTGTGTTCTTTTATTTGCGGTATTTTGAATAATATAAAAATTATAACAAAAGTCTACGTTATTTTGGATCATCCCTCGTATTCTTTGTTATTTAGACAACAAACTATCACCACATACCATGACATTCCTTGTACTTATTTGTCTATGATTTGAGTTATTATATGACTCATTCCTTTACAGGCCATATGGAAACAAACCAGTATTATGGTCAGCAGTTCAATAAGTGAGAAATAATACATGATGTTGCATATGGCTGTGTAATGTTACACAATTACATATAGAATGAACATACCTCTCCGCTAGCAATAGGCTCTGGTTCCACTGGTGGATAGATCTTGACAAAATCAAATGCCACCTCCTCCATGAACCACTTAAACGGTTTACACTTGAGCTTCTCTCGCACTGCCACCTGTGCGGTTAAATCTCCGGGATCTATTGACTTGTAGTGAGGTCTTCTTTTGTATAAAAATTCAGCATATTCGTCCATCCACACCTCAGCAACTCTTCTGTAGTTCTGTGTTCATGATTAAATTATTGTTTATATTTATCCTTTCCTCCATAGATACATCTTAATTGCATGGGCGAACAGTTTAGATCCAGATCAGCCAGCACATCTGTGCCATCTAATCAGAATCTAAACTCTTCGCTTTTTGATTTGTTTGGTTATTTCTGACCAAATTATGACCTGTGCAGATCCTGATCAGATGGCACGGATGTGCCGGCTGATCTGGATCTACACTGGTCGCACATGTGTAAAAATGCGTATTTATGGAGGAAAGGGTTAATAAAAACTTGCTCAATGACCCTTAAACTTACATATTAACATACTATTTACATACAATTCTATTGTGTATATTCTGTTTAAGTTTGGAGTTACTTGTTTTCATTAACTAGAAACTAAGAACAGCTTATTGTATTCATGATTGAAAAGTAAACTATTAAAATTCTACAAAGTTCCAACATTAATCCTTCAAGGACTAATTACAGAGTTAACACATTTGTAACCAGTCTATATTTAAAATTTTATGCAGATCCATACAGTCTGATCAGGGCCCGCAGGGGATGCACAGTCTACAATATTGGCTTTCTGTTAATTGATTTTTGTAAAATACTGCTTTGAACAAGGAATGGACAGGATCTAACTGATCGAAAAACAAGTTTGTTAATTATATTAGTTTAGTGGGTTAAGAATTAATGTCTCTTACCCTGCCAACAAAATCACCAACTCCAGGGTTAGGGAATGGTGCAAACTTTCTGTAAATATGACCGATTCTAGAACACGGTGCATCCACCATCATCCCTCCACACTGCCACAGCTGCAATATACATGAATGCTACTGATTTATAATTTTATAGATTCATTTTCATAAACTTTTTCTTTACAAAAATTTTAGATAATGTTCTTCAAACTTAATAAATTTTTATAACAAGAGCCAGTCGGAAACGACAGCACGCTCGACTATTCGAAGTCAGACATATTTAAGCACATTTAAAACTGGGCTTCATTTAAACTGGGGAGTGATTCAGGAGTTTATGACACCCAACACACACACATGAACAAAAGTTTCTTAATCCAAGTTAGGAAATCAATAAATTACACTTAATTTATTATTGTAGTTTTTTTAGAGGGTTTACACAACCCAGTCCATACACCCCTGCCCACCTATAGTGTGGTGTAGTATAGTAAGGTATGGTATTGTTGTTGGTGGTGTTGTTGGCGGTGTTGTTGGTGGTGTTGTTGTTGGTGTTGTTGTTGTTGTTGTTATTAGGGTTTTTGTTGGTTGTGTTGTTGGTGTTGTTGTTGTTGGTGGTGGTGGTGTTGTTGTTGTCAGTGTTGTTGCTGTTGGTGGTGGTTGTTGATGCTATTGTTGGTGTTGATGTTGTTGTTGGTGGTGTTGTTGACAGTGTTGTTGGTGGTGTAGTTGTTGTTATTTGTGTTATTGTTGGTTGTGTTGTTGGTGTTATTGTTGGTGGTGGTGTTGGTGGTATGTGGTGGGGGGTGGTGGTAGTGTGGTGTGGTGTGGTGGGTGGTGGTGGGTGGGTGGTGGTGGTGGGTGGTGGTTTGGTAGTGGTAGGGGGTGGTGGTTGGTGGGGGTGGGGTGGTGGTGGGTGGGTGGGTGGATGGGGGGTGGGTTGTGGGGTGGGGGTGGGGGTTGGTTTGGTGGGTGGGTGGTGGTGGTGGGTTGTGGTGTGGTGGGTGGTGGTGGGTGGGTGGGTGGTGGTGGGTGGGTGGTGGTGGGTGGTGGTGGGGGTGGTGGGTGGGTGGGGTGGGTGGGGGTGGGAGGGTGGTGGGTGTGGGGGGGTGGGTGTGGGGTGGGTGATGGTGGTGGGAGGTGGGTGTGGGGTGGGGGTGGGTGGTGGTGGTGGGGGTGCTAGTATAGTATAGTATGGTATGGGTATGGGTATGGGTATGGGTATGGGTATGGGTATGGTAATAGTAATAGTAATAGTAATAGTAATAGTAATAGAGTAGAGTAGAGTAGAGTAGAGTAGAGTAGAGTAGAGTAGAGTAGAGTAGAGTAGAGTAGAGTAGAGTAGAGTAGAGTAGAGTAGAGTAGAGTAGAGTAGAGTAGAGTAGAGTAGAGTAGAGTAGAGTAGAGTAGAGTAGAGTAGAGTAGAGTAGAGTAGAGTAGAGTAGAGTAGAGTAGAGTAGAGTAGAGTAGAGTAGAGTAGAGTAGAGTAGAGTAGAGTAGAGTAGAGTAGAGTAGAGTAGAGTAGAGTAGAGTAGAGTATAGTATAGTATAGTATAGTATAGTATAGTAATAGTATAGTATAGTATAGTAATAGTATAGTAATAGTATAGTAATAGTAATAGTATAGTAATAGTATAGTAAAAGTATAGTAATAGTATAGTAATAGTATAGTAATAGTATAGTAATAGTATAGTATAGTATAGTAATAATATAGTAATAGTATGGTATGGTATGGTAAGGTAAGGTAAGGTATGGTATGGTATGGTATGGTATGGTATGGTATGGTATGGTATGGTATGGTATGGTATGGTATGGTATGGTATAGTATAGTATAGTATTATAGTATAGTATAGTATAGTATAGTATAGTATAGTATAGTATAGTATAGTCTATGCCCCCACCCACCCCACAATTACTCAACACTTTCAACCAAAGTATGTTAAGTACATCTCTTAATAGTATAGTAATAGTAATAGTATAGTAATAGTATAGTAAAAGTCTAGTAATAGTATAGTAATAGTATAGTATAGTATAGTAATAATATAGTAATAGAATGGTATGGTATGGTATGGTATGGTAAGGTAAGGTATGGTATGGTATGGTATGGTATGGTATGGTATGGTATGGTATGGTATGGTATGGTATGGTATGGTATGGTATGGTATGGTATAGTATAGTATAGTATAGTATAGTATAGTATAGTATAGTATAGTATTATAGTATAGTATAGTATAGTATAGTATAGTATAGTATAGTATAGTATAGTATAGTATAGTATAGTATAGTATAGTATAGTATAGTATAGTCTATGCCCCCACCCACCCCACAATTACTCAACACTTTCAACCAAAGTATGTTAAGTACATCTGTTGTAAACATTTTCTATAGCATTACATATGAAAAACACTAACATTGAACCTTTAACAATTATTTATAAGTCTTAATTCTAATTTCAAGTGAAAAGGGCAAAAATCAAATATAAAAAAGCAAGGATGAGTTATGGGCCTTTGAAAATAAACCTGATGTAAGATAAAATAAAGGTATACAAAGTTTTAAACCTTAATTTTTAAGTCTAAAAAGGGCAGTAATTTGAAAAAAATCAAAGAGTTATGGTTCTTGGCATACATAGTCAGGGTCATGATGATGGATAAGTTTCAAAGCTATAGTACAAGAAGTATGAAAGTAACTAGCTTGCACGCAAACTTTAACCTGAAATTCTAAGTCAAAAAAGGGGCATAATTTGATTAAAAATGAAAAAAAAGAGTTATGGTTCTTGGCATACATAGTCAGGGTCATGATGGTAAACTAGTGTCTTAAGTTTCAAAGCTATAGTATGAGAAGTATGAAAGTAACTATCTTGCACGCAAACTTTAACCTGAAATTCTAAGTCGAAAAAGGGCCATCATTTGATTAAAAATTAAAGAAAGAGTTATGGTTCTTGGCACACATAGTCAGGGTCATGATGGTAAACAAGTGTGTTAAGTTTCAAAGCTATAGTACACGAAGTATTTAAGTAACTACCTTGCACGCAAACTTTAACCTGAAATTCTAAGTCAAAAAAGGGCCATAATTTAAACAAAATGGAAATTAGAGTTATGGTTCTGGCATACAAACTTGAATTATGATGATGAACAAGTGTTGAAAGTTTCAAAGCTGTAGTATAAGTAGTATGGAAGTTGCGGGTTTGTACAGTAGCTTGCACGCAAACTTTTACCTGAAATTCTAAGTCGAAAAAGGGCCATAATTTGATTATCATGAAAGAAAGAGTTATGGATCTTGGCATAAATAGTCAGGGTCATGATGGTAAACAAGTGTCTTAAGTTTCAAAGCTATAGTAAAAGAAGTATGAAAGTAACTAGCTTGCACGCAAACTTTAACCTGAAATTCTAAGTCGAAAAAGGGCCATAATTTGTACAAAATGAAAATTAGAGTTATGGTTCTTGGCAGACAAACTTGAATTATGATGATGAAGAAGTGTTGAAAGTTTCAAAGCTGTAGTATGAGTAGTATGGAAGTTATGGGTTTGTACAGTAGCTTGCACGCAAACTTTAACCTAAAATTCTAAGTCGAAAAAGGGGCATAATTTGATAAAAATGAAAGTTAGAGTTATGGTTCTTGGCATACACACTTGGGATATGATGATTAACAAGTGTTGAATGTTTCAAAGCTGTAGTATAAGTAGTATTGAAGTTATGAGTCTGTACAGTAGCTTGCACGCAAACTTTAACCTGAAATTCTAAGTCGAAAAAGGGCCATAATTTGATCAAAATGAAAGTTAGAGTTATGGTTCTTGGCATACACACACGGGACATGATGATGAACAAGTGTGCCAAGTTTTAAAGCTGTAGTATAGGTAGTATTGAAGTTATGAGTTTGTACAGTAGCTTGCACGCAAACTTTAACCAGAAATTTTAAGTCAAAAAAGGGCCATAATTTGATCAAAATGAAAGTTAGAGTTATGGTTCTTGGCAAACACACTCGGGACATGATGATGAACAAGTGTGCCAAGTTTAAAAGCTGTAGCTATAGTAGTTGTTAAGATATAGGTAGGTTGCACGTAAACTTTAACCAAAGCGGGACGCCGACACCCAAGTGAGTACAATAGCTCGACATATTCTTCGAATAGTCGAGCTAAAAAATCTAAAAGCAACTAGTGTAGATCCTGATCAAAAGGCATAGATGTGAAGGCTGATCTAGATCTACACCAGTCAAGCGGTATATAGGATAAAAGGATAGCACTAAGCAGGATAGCTGAATATGAAATATTTTTGTATTTAAATAATTTTAATTCAATTTTTGCCTTTTGCATCATTCACAATGAAAGCAGATTTAAGATGCATGCAGAAAAACAACAGATATATGGCAGGGGTTCCACTAGCTCCTGGGTCATGTTCATCATTTTTAGAGGATTCAGCCAATTAATTGCCATATCTTATTTCAAGGAAAAAACAACCTTTTATCTAAAATTATTGTGCTCAAAATGAGGCTTTTTGGAAATTTCAAGTCAAAGGGTCATCTGCCAGGCCAAACGGAACCCCTGATATGTATTTGATTTCCAGCTACATTTTATTACATCAAACCTTTTCTCCATACATCTTAATTGCATGGCAAACAGTGTAGATCCAGATTTGAAACACCTCTAAACAGATTCATTTTTGAGGAAATTGAAACTGTGTCTAGAGTGAACCTCACCTTAGCAAAATGCAGTATATGTAAGAGTAGAGATAAGGCTGTTATCCATGGGCAAACAGTGTAAATCTAGATCATCTAGCACATCCTTGTTATCTGTTCAGGATATACACTGTTCACTTTAAGATTAATTAGGTTATTTTTCACCAAAATGCAACAGTATTGATCCAGATAAAATGGCACAGATGTGCTGGCTAATCTGGATCTACACTGGTAACATGTGTGTTAGAAGGCATATATATGGAGTAGAGAGATAAATTATATAAACTACAGTGAAACCCCTCTATAACGGACACCTAAGGGACTGAGGGAAAGTGTCCTTAATAGCGGGTTGCCCTTAATTGTGGATTTAAATCAAGAAGAAGAAAACTTGTCTGTTCTTTAAAATATCGCCCATAATACCGGGGTGCCCGTAATATCGAGTGTCCGTAATGAGGGGTTTTACTGTATTGCAAAAACATCAGCAAACATCTGGTGCATCAGCGTATTCATATATCTGAAATACTAAATGACATATGCTGCAAGTCTGCTTTCAATGGGAACTTCATGTAACATGGATTCAATTCATGTATACAGAATTTCTTGCTGTCTGTAAATGTACTTCTTTAACAAATGAAGGACTGACAACCATATTGGGCAAGTTTCTCAGTTCTTTACCTTAAATGAGAGCTCATACTGTTCACCACCCCAGATGTCGAGTCCTGGATCGTACCCACCCAGCTCCCAGAACCACTTGGCACTAATTGCAAACAGTCCTCCTGCCATAACCGGGCTCCTGAAAAGATCAACACAGACACATGTTAATTAGGACCAAAGACTGGAGAATAGTCTTAGATAAATATAGCTTGTGACTGGTCAGTTTAGAAACAAACATCAGTTTTTGTCGATGGGACTGTTCTTTATACTAAAATATTGAAATATCTAAAACAATTTTATGTCACCTCTGAGTCATTAAGAAATTTCAGTTTCTTGCAATAAGTTGATTATGTTTAACATCTCTGTGACACATCTACATTTAACCCTTTACTCCATGGGTTAATGGTGTTATCCCATGGGTGAACAATGTACATTCAGATCAGCCAGCATATACATGCCATCTGATCAGGATCTAAACTGTTCATTATTAGATTCATTGTGATATTTCTGACCAATAGGTGACTAGTTTAGATCCAGATCAGATTGCATGGATGTGCCAGCTGATCTGGATTTACAATGGTCACACATGCAATAAAAAGAAATATGAAGAAAATGATTTACAACAAGAAAATCAAGAAATCAAAATGTACTTACTTGAAAGGCTCTGCCGGGTGTTTAAGGTCTTCAGGTAGAAGAGGTAACCTCTTGTAGAAGAATTCCCAATCAAAAGCCCCACGAGCCCCTTCATCCTGGGCCCGATAATTAAAGTTCTCATAATCAATCACGTCAATAAATGGACACACAACTGTCCTGTAATCTTCTGCTATGGGATCTGCAATACAAGAACATTTAAACAATTGGTATGTAAAATGTGCTACTTATATGCCATCTAAAATCTATTTTAAGAAAGATCCTACTTAACCCTTTATTTCATATACAGGTTTTATCAAATGTTCTAACAGTGTAAATCTAGATCAGCTGGCCCATCTTTGTCATCCAATTATGATCTACACTGTTCAGTTCTTGATTAAAAATAATAAATTATAAAGCATACAGTGTAGATCCTGATCAGATAGCAAGGATGTGCAGGTTGCAGGTAGCTAATACCCAGATGACAAATTGATCAACCTTCCAAATTCATGAGATAATATTAAATTCAAGCTAAAACACAAATGAGGCGACTATACATAGTTCACCGATACACAATGCATACTGGAATTGACGAATGATATTTCATATATATGCAGATGGCAAATCACAATTTACTTCCTTAAAACAGGTTAGAATGAAGACAAAAATATAGACTGGTTAAATGGTATTGGATCAAATTCATTTGGTTATTTCTGACCAAAAAGCAAAGAGTGTAGATCCTGACAAGATGGCTGCACATGCAACAAAACCAAAATATAAGTTATTATTGGCTGAATACAGAAAAGGAATCTCTAACCTAGTAAAGGTGGCAGGTAATTCACATTTGCTTCTACATGTGAATCTAAAAACAGTAGCACTTCCCCTGTAGCATGCTTGGCCCCTAAAAGTCGGGTTCTAATAAGACCCTCACGTCTTTCTGCATGAACAACCTTGACCTTGCCATGAAAATGCTCTTTCATGTAGTTGTCTAATTCGTCTTTCAAAAACTCTGAAAGAAGGAACATAAATTTATCATATAATGTAATTAACGCATTAGTACACATGATGTTTGGCTGGGGTTCTACATCCCAAGGGAACTGTGGACCCTTCACTCAATACACTATGTCTGTTATCTATAGGCAGATAGTGTAAACCCATGTCAGCTGGCACATCTGTGCCACACCCGACACATTCATACCATCTGACCAGGATCTTCACTGTTCACTTCAAGATTCATTTGGTTATTTCTGACCAATAGGCGAACAGTGTAGATCCAGATTAGAGCTCAGATGTGATGGATAAGATGCATCTGCATTGGTAACACATGCAATAAAACCTGTATATATGGAGTAAAGGGTTCAGGCAATAACAAAGTTTTTTTGAGTTACTTCCCATCAAAACAACAGTTTCTGAGGGCCAACTTTTCTAAACTTTCATAAAGCACTGGCAAGATAATTTTCTAGAGATTGGAAGCAAATTGCTTAACCTTTTCCTGCATAGATACACCTTTATTGCTAGGGCGAACAGTTTAGATCCAGATCCACATCCGTGCCGTCTGATCAGGATCTAAACTGTTCGCTTTTTGATTCATTAGGTTATTTCTGACCAAAATGCGACCAGTGCAGATCCTGATCAGACGGCACGGATGTGCCGGCTGATCTGGATCTACACTGGTCGCACATGCGTAAAAATGTGTATATATCAAGGAAAGGGTTAACAATGAATTTATTCATTTATTAATAACAGTCCATTAATGGCATGGTGGAGAACATACTGACAGGTGGAAAGTTAATCTTGACTCTCCCAGGAAAGTATTGATATCGAACTTTTCTTTCAATAAAATGTGTCACCTGACCTAGTTTAACATAAAAGAAACAATATTACCATCGGAACATATGGTTTGATACGGCTGAAACCCGAGCCAGCAAGTCTCAGCTAACCAACACTGAAACAACTGCTTTACTCAATAAAACAATGATTTCACATATCATACTTATAGCATTTCAGAGTTGAAACAAGAAGACGATGCAATGTGAGGAAGCAGGTTTTCTACTTAAATTTTATGGGAAAAAGTGGTTTAACTATGACAAAATACAGTCAAGAGTTATGAAACTTGTCCTGATAATTGCTATTGTGATGTCAGACACCTATCATCTATGTTAAGTTTCAAAGCTCTTCCTTCAACAGTTACTGAGAAAAAGTGAACTTAAACGAAAAACTATATGAAATGTTGATGCCCACCTGCCCGCCTAAATATACATACTTAAATCTAATAACCAGGGTATTCCAAAAAATAAACCTGGTCAAAAGACCACTAGCCTGACACCTGTGCCTTGTTAAAAATCGAATTGGACAAGTCTGAAGTTTAAAACCCCTTGTACATGGGCTAGCTTAATTTCCATACTAACAGGAAAAACCGGATCAAAAATGGTAAATCAATCTCCATTAGCAACACATGCTTATCACTTATGATGACATCAAAAAGTCATGTAAGAAACAGCAATTAAAGATGAATGTTCAGATAATATCAAAGTTCTATTTGAAGTTAGGGCAGATTTAAACAAGTGGACTAAAAAATGATCATACTGCTTAAGTTCCTGTAGAACAACTGGGACAAGCTAAACTGTTGATTTATTTAGTTCTGAACTCAGTACCAAATTAATAATTTGTTCTGCCATGCATTTATGTAATATAAACTGAATGATAGCTTAAGATTCTTACTTTTGGTACTAAAGTCATCAACCAGGATGACCTCATGAAGAAGTTCAGGAGGGGCTCGGTTTATTACACTGTACGTTAGACGTAATAAAGTTGTCCAATGTTCGTTGTGGAAAGGTACTACTATACTACAGTTAGGCAGTTTGTTCCAGTACTTCTTAGTCTTGCATCTACAAGGAAATAATAACAACACAGTTAGGTATTAGTAAGTTAATTTTCAGCAATGTTATATGGATTGTAAGAGACATAACAGGGTTGTCTAATTTTGTTAAACCTTTCTTATACAGTTAGGACTTAAGAAGTGTTCTTTATTCTTGTACATGTATGTTTGTAGAAAAAAATGTATTTAATTGTATATTAATTTAAGTTATTGTAAAATGTAAGACAGTAAATGAAGAAAAAGATGAATGAGGTTGTAATTATCTCAGCCTCATTTCTCCAAGTCTGTATTCTTAACAAAGGCTGCTAGTCTTATTTAAATGCACCCTTTACAAAAAGCAACCAAAATAATAGTTGTGTTAGGATCATTCTGTAGGCCTAGACATGTAACTTTCAGTGTTTTGTACTGATCAACATCATAGGTTGAATTTTATCCCTTTACCTCCTGGATTAATTTTTGCTTATTTTGCACAAAAATAATGTGCAAAATGAAATATAAAAATATTTAACAATTTCTCCATAAATATGCATTTTTACACAGGTGCAACCAGTGTAGATCTAAATCAGCTGGCATATCCATGACATCTGATCAGGATCTGCACTGGAAGCATTTTGATCAGAAATAATCTAACAAATCAAAAAGCCAACAGAGCAGATCCTGATCAGACGGCACGGTTGTACAGGCTAATCTGGATTTACACTGTTCGGCCATGCAATAATGGTGTGCCTATGGAGGAAAGGGTTAACATGTAACAGCTTTTCTTGTGAGAATAATACAACTACATCTAGCTCTATAATGTAACTTGCAGCATAAATGAGAAAATATGTACCGTGAAAATAAATGATACTACAGAAGCAAACAGTGTAGACCCTGATCTGACTTAACAGATCCACAGGCTGATATGGGTTTTCTACTACTAGCTGCAAATGTGACAATGCTGTGGCTAGCACATAAAGGAGATTTGAGGAGGGAGGTGGATATTGTTTATGTAACAAATAAAATATGTTTTAGGCATACAAAATCAAGAAGTATGTTCTAATCATAATATTGTGTGTCAAAGTCATCCACGGCTGTAACATGCAAAAATTTTAGTCACAGGCCATAAATTATACTTAAACAAAACAATACAATACAATATAAAACAAGATAAGATTGTTTTGAAACAAACAATGAGAAAGCTGCTTCAGGCAAACAAACGGACATTATGAAGATGTACATGTGAGATACCATTCACTTTACTGGAGGCAAATTACCAGGTGATCTAGGTGAAAACCTATCCAAACTTATTTAATGTACTTAAAGGGTTTAGGCCAAAGACTGACATGCCTCCTTTGATTCCTATATATGTGATACTATAATAGGACTGGTCAAAAAGTTTTAATTTAACTACTAAAAAGAGGTACTGCACTTGAAGATAAATCTTAATTTGCATGCTTTTCATGAAAACCATACAACTTAATGGGTCATCTTATAACAGACTGATAAATCAACATTTATTGATAGCAGAAAGTTAGAATCCATTTGGATTTGACACAAGGGCCCAAGATCATAAAACTAAGTTTTGGGACCAGTCTCAAATCTGAGAATCTGATTGGCAGAAATGGCGACTTGTCGCCATTTCAGCCAATCAGATGCTTGAGATTTGAGACTGGTCTCCTAATTTAGTTTTATAAATTGGGGCACAGCAGGGATTGGCATTATCTGTCAGAGGTTTTTACAATTTTACGACGAGATTCTACATCATATGTGTTTAATTCCTGTTAAAAAAAACTTCTCCCTTGGCTTAAGGAAAGACATTTTTACTACCCCTCTACATCATTCCCTATATATATCTGGGTTTTTAATAATACCTGAATTAAATGGCCAAAATGATACACAGTACAGTATGCAATTTTCTGGGAGTCACAACCATATTCTAACATAATCACATTTTTACCATGGAATGGACTTTCTTCAGAGTCAAGAAAATCTTCATTGGTTTTTCACGAGAAACCATTTTAAGGATTGAATAAAACATCTTCTAATACCATGTTACTAAGTTCTTTAACCCTTTTTCTCATACATACACATTTATGACATGGGCGAACATCTGTGCCGTCTGATCAGGATCTGCACTGTTCGCTTTTATAATTCTTAGGTTACTTCTGGCCAAGATGTGAGCAAATCCTGATCATATGGCATGATGTTCTGGCTGATCTGGATCTACACTGGTTGCATAAGCGTAAAAAGGTGTATATGTGGAGTAACAGGGTTAAAATAGCTTGGGTTTCATGCTAAACTAATAATGTAAAACCATGTTTAAAATTAAAAGTGCTTGGGAACAATTATCATCCGCTTACTTTAGATCAAAAATCAAACAACACTTTCCACATTCATGAACCCCTAAAGGGTTAAGCTATATACTTCCATTATCTTTGGGATCTTAATTACATCTGATAGTATTAACATAACATTTCTATTTCTGATCAGGGATAGGCCTTGACGGACACATGGGAGAAATGTTCATAAGCTCCTCCCCAGGACAAATGGAGAATTTTGTCTATTAAATTTTTGTATATTAACTAAAACCTTAACAAGAGCTGTCAGAGGAGACAGCATGCTCGACTATTCGAATCATTTGAAACAAATGCAATTTGAAGATTAAAACAGTAACAACTATGGCCATACATTCATGTGCAATCAGTAAAAATATTAACAAATATTAACAAGTGAATGGTAAGGGAAAAATTCATTTCAAATAACAGAAATAATTTCTTAATGTACCATAAATATTAAACTGAAAAGGGGAATAACTATGAAATATTTCTGAAGTTGTTAGAAAACTTGTTAGAAATTTATTTATTAGAGATATTTACTTTTAGTCAATTATCAATCACTTCAGTAATGTTACAGAAAAGAACTGACCTAAAGGCATGGAAATGGTACACGACTCACCAGCTTGTCATGGTGAACATTTCTGGCAAGTTACTATATTCCTAATGTATTTAAAACCCTGACAAGAAAATTCTATTTTAGTAGCAGTGACCTTGGACCTACAGGCATGGGCATGGTACGGGACACACCAACTTGTCATGATGACCATTTGTGTCAAGTTATTTTGAAATCACTCTATTCCTAACGAAGTTACAGCCCGGACAAGAGAATTCTATTTTTAGTAACAGTGACCTTGACCTACAGGCATGGTCATGGTATGGGATACAACACCCTGTCATTGTGAACAATTGTGCCAAGTTATTTTGAAATCCGTCCATTTATAATGAAGTTACATCCCGGACAAGAAAATTCTGTTTTAAGTAACAGTGACCTGGACCTTCAGGCTTGGGTATTGTGTGGACACACTGCCTTGTCATAGTGAACGTTTGTGCAAAGTTATTTTGAAATCCCTCCATTCATAACAAAGTAACAGCACGGACAAGAGAATTCTATTTTTTGTAAGATTGACCTTGACCTTTGACCTACAGGCATGGGCATGGTACGCGACACACCACCCTGTCATAGTGAACATTTGTGTCAAGTTATTTCGAAATCCCTCCATTCAAAACAAAGTTACAGCCTGGACAAGAAAATTCTATTTTTAGTAACAGTCACCTTGACCTTGGATCTACAGCCATGGGTATTGTGCGGACACACAGCCTTGTCATTGTGAACATTTGTGTCAAGTTATATTGAAATCCCTCCATTCATAACAAAGTTACAGCCCGGACAAGAAAATTCTATTTTTTGTAACAGTGACCTTGACCTTCGACCTACAGGCATAGGTATTGTACGCGACACACCGCCTTGTCATGGTGAACATTTGTGCCAAGTTATTTTGAAATCCCTCCATTAATAATGAAGTTAAGGGCCAAGTGTATATTTTGCTTAACACAAAATGTAAGTGGAAAAGGGGCATAATTTGAAAAATATTGAAAGCAGGGTTATGGGTCTTGTTGGTTATGATGTAGATTTTGATGGTGAAAATATATTTCAAGTTTCAAGGCAATATCTCAAGTAGTTTTGAAGTTATGGGCAAAATGCATATTTTGCTTAACACAAAATATAAGAAAAAAGGGGCATAACTTGAAATATATTGACAGCAGAGTTATGGGTCTTGTTGGTAATGATGTAGAATTTGATGGTGAATATATATTCCAAATTTCAAGTTGATATCTCCAGTAGTTTATAAGTTATGGACCAAAGTGCATATTTTCCTTAACGCAAAATTTAAGTGAAAAAGGGGCATAACTTAAAAAATATTTGTAGCAGAGTTATGGGTCTTGTTGGTAATGATGTAGAATTTGATGGTGAATATATATTTCAAGTTTGAAGTTGATATCATAAGTAGTTTTTAAGTTATGGACCAAAGTGCATATTTTGTTTAACGGACGGAGCCGCCGACGCCGACGCCGACACCGGGGTGAGTAGGATAGCTCCCCTATTCTTCGAATAGTCGAGCTCCCCTATTCTTCGAATAGTCGAGCTAAAAATCAGTAAAATTTTCTCAATGGAGGCAGACCTCTGCTGAAAGAAAATCAAATTTTTCAATCTGTAAGTCCTAGGCACACATTTCCAGAACTAGGCTTAGACTGTTCTGTGTCTACATTTCCTTTCAGTTAAAATTCTGTTAAACAACCCTAAAAGAATGAATGGACTAGCTGAAATGAAACAAAAGCCAAGTCTATTGTGTTTTTTACGGGTTCAGTGATAAATTTAAAGTTGTCTCACTAAAGATTGAACACTATCTGCCTAAACACATCTGTGCCATCTGATCAGGATCCAAACTGTTCGCTTTTTAATTCAATAGGTTTTTTCTGATCAAAATGCGACCAGTGCAGATCCTGATCAGACGACATGGATCTGCTGGCTGATCAGGATCTACACTGGTCCCACATGCGTAAAAATGTGTACAATTATATGTAGGAAATGGTTAATTGCATGTTAGTATCTCAATGATGCTGTAGAAATCAGGCTATCTGTGTCTAGTTGAACACTTGCTATTTAACCAAATTTCATCAAAACAACTTTTTTATAATAATTGTATTTCCAACTGTAAGTTTTTGCCTTCTCAAAAAGCATGTTTGTGACGTTCAGTATTGGCGAACAATTTAAGTAAATAAAAATGTTTTTGTTGCCATGTAAGGAAATGAATGAAAATCAGGGAATGAAGTAGAATTCATGTATGTACTATAGAAAATCAACATTATGTATGGTAATCTTATCAAGACATTAAAGCCTGGTGTTAACAACTTTAACCTTTTCCTCCATATATACGCCTTTTTACGCATGTGCGACCAGTGTAGATCCAGATCAGCCAGCACATCCATGCCATCTGATCAGGATCTGCACTAATTGCATTTTGGTGAGAAATAACCTAAATGATCAAAAAGCGAACAGTGCAGATCCTGATCAACTGGCACTGATGTGCTGGCTGATCTGGATCTACATTGTTTGCAGACACAATGTGTATCTATGGAGGAAAGGGTTAAGAGGACAACCTGTCCTGTTCAGCAAACAAGGACATTTTAGATGAATTATTATCAGCCCTTCTGGACTTGTGTTAACTTTCTTAAAGATTTGTGACTGTTGCTCCATCCCCTATTCAAATGGGTGGGGTGGTTTAGAAAAATACTTAACCATTTACTCTATACGAGTTTTATTGCATGTGTGAATAGTGTAAATCCAGATCAGCCAACACATCTGTGTCATTTGATCAAGATCTGTATTGTTTGCCCATCAGATAAAACTTGTATATACAGAGAAAAGGGTAAATTAAATACAGGACAATTTTTGGATTTCTTTACCTAAAGATCAAATTAAGCAGCATAAAGGGAGAATGAATTTTAATCTGACAGCATCATGATGAAGAATCCTGCTTCAATTAAAATGCCTGAAATTAGAATGTTTACAGCAGCTGATCCCAACAGAATGAGACTTGATTAACTTCCAGCAATATGAACTGGCTTAGCTAAAACTTGACACTAGGACATTGTACATAATCAGCCTTAAAACCAGAGCTCTCTGATAAGAAGTTTATTATAAACTCTCCTTACTCCAACAAGATCAGGCAAACATCCTAATACTTTCTAAGATACTGTTTACAAACCAAAGTAAGATAGATGATAAAGACATTTCCATGCATGTACCACTTATCACACTATACAACTGCTTTTAACTCTAGAGATTAAATTTTTTTACAAAATTCAAAGCAGTAGCATATAGATATATAGAGCATTAACTCTTAACCCTTTCCTGTATAGATACACCTTTATTGCTAGGGTGAACAGTTTAGATCCAGATCAGCTGGCACATCCGTGCCGTCTGATCGAATCTAAATTGTTCGCTTTTTGATTCATTAGGTTATTTCTGACGGATGTGCCGGCTGATCTGGATCTACACTGGTCGCAAATGCATAAAAATGTGTACATATCAAGGAAAGGGTTAAAGCATGCCGTTTTGTGACTAGTGTAGACCCTGCCTTACATGCATGCCATCAGATTAGAGTCTACATTTTTCAGTCAATAAAATTTCTACAAAAACACTCAATGAAAAATGACTACTAGCCTACACCTATATTAAAAGAAAAGCACGTTGATTATAGAAATTCAGTGGGTATACTGTTAATATGACAAAGCTTTATTATAGTTTACAGACTGGACATAAACTTGTTACAATCATTAAACATCAAGTTCTATCCACAGCATTTGTTTCATTTGAGACAAGTGTTAACCGAGATCTGTTTGAGCAGTCTGATCTGGTCTTGCTGTTCACTTTTCAGTTAATACAGACTTGTAAAACCAACACCAATAAACAATTAACGGACTGGTTCATATAGAAGGGAAGGTGAGACAATTATATAAATTAAGAGGGTTACATTAATAGAATAATCTTCCAAAACAACAAAATGAATTAAGGGCAACAACATCATGGTCCGCACTCCCAGTTTTTTTTTAACCCATTCCTGTATAGATACACCTTTATTGCTAGGGCGAACAGTTTAGATCCAGATCAGCCGGCACATCCGGATGTGCCGGCTGATCTGGATCTACACTGGTCGCACACGCGTAAAAATGTGTATCTGTACAGGAAAGGGTTAAAACTTACTCTGGATGTCGTATATCCTTCAATGATCTTTGCAGCGAGATTTTATCACTAGCAAATGCATTGAAGCCATTCACTTTATATAAGTCATCTTTCAATTTCTCCTCCTCGGCAGAGAGTATCACGGCAGCACCCTGCTCGCCAGGCCCAACTCTTGCCTCATCCTCAGCTATCTGTTTATAGTTATGCCAGTCAATTTTCTTTAATGCTTCGTCTTTGTGCTGAAAATAGGAAACAGAATTTAAGTTTTTTTTTAATTTGTGCACTCTTAATGCAAGGATTTTATTTAAACTTTAGAAAACTATAAATTCTTGGGTGTCAGACCAAGTCAGACTAAATGCTATCCACAATTTATGTCACATGCAGCACAAATGTAGACAGGCCAGTAAGGTTCATAGAAAACTACCGATATATAGAGTTATTAATGAGGATGCTTTAAATTTAAAGCAAGATTGGTAAATAGAGTTCTTTCACATTGTTACCTCCCCTTAGCGCTCTCTAAAATTGAAGAGCATATTTAGTCGATAAATGCACGCGAGGGGGCATCGTTTGCTATTGTTAATATGACTAAGTGATTATAAAATTAAGAACATGTTGATTAATCATTTCAAATTTATAAATAAGTAAGTTCAGTCAAACAACGAAGAATAAAAAAAACGTTATGATCATTTACAAGCACATCAAGAAAGTTTATGCGCATTTTAAACATTGTTTATCGCGGTATTTTCAGGACGCGAGTATCCAACGGATTAATTTGGGTTTTTTATGAAAATACACACGTGAATTATGTTTACTAAAAATAAATCTGTATAATTGACAATTCAGACGAACATTATCGGACATTTTACCGTTTTACGGCATTTGTTTTTGTAACGCTATAATTTATATTTATAGTGGAATGAGACATTTATAATTATATTCTTATGTAGCTCGTCGGCGACTAGGTTGATATGTGTTTTGCTTTTGAGAAAAAATATTACGTATTTACATAATAGGATGATTCCAGCTACAACCCGAGAAATCGTTAAATTGATTGAACCTAACGGATATTGCCGGACGGCAGGCCAACCAAAACTATTCAAAAAAAAATCCAGAGAGTTTTTTTTTTAAATAAAAACTATTTTGATGTTGAAGTTCGTAATTGTTGTCGCTGAAGGTTTTGAAATATAATATTTTCATTTCTGTTTAAAATCAAAATCAAAATGACCATGGACCAAAACAAATGAACGGGACTGCGATATTCAGGTCCGAGTTTAGTTTTATGACACTTAGCTGTTGTGTACATGTGTGCCCGAGGCATCGTGTCACTATCACGTAATCTCTCAATAAACAGGAAATTTTGGAGCCGTGACCAAGACCAAGACCAAGTTTCTTAATATTAATTAATATAATTGTAAAACCCATTCTAAATTCAGTTAAATTTATGTTTCATTAATTATCCTTTTCAATATTTTTAAATCCTGAGATTTTGCCTGAAAATCCTTAGATCCGGAGAAGAACCTTACGGTCCGGAGATTTCAGATAAAATCCTGAGATTTTGGAGGTCTGCGGACATTTTATCTTCTTTCTACATCATTCCCGTAACACGTAGATATTCATGAAATGCGACTTAAACTAATGTCTATTGACTATGGCTAACGATTTAAAAAAAAATGATGTTTATAATAACATGAATAAGACGTAAACTACTACATGATCTGCCATTTCAACGCTACAAATTATAGTTATAGAAATATGGGACTGAACTCGTGAAAATTTTTAGGTATTCGAAAAGTTAACGCTTGAAGTGACAATAACAGTTAAGTTCAATTTGATGATTTGAGATAATTAATTTTAAGTCTCCTCAAATGTTAGATATCAAACAAGTTTTCACACCTCAATATGTCACCATCGTTTTCTGGGCAGAATGGGAATGGGAATATTGTGTCAAATATATAGGGACAATTAACAGTAACACGGTCATGTTCAAAGTATGATTTCTAGTTATTTGACATAAAAATAAGTTGGAATGAAGTAAAATAGTAAACAAAATAATAACGCTTAACGGGCGTAGAATACAACGGCGATACATTGTTGAATTCATCCGTTTTCTCTTCCAATTTAGGGAGATCAAGTTACATAAAATATATTTTTTGAAGTAAACGCATTTTGTCAGAAAAACACGAGACGCTTATATATGTGTGTGTGGCAAATAGACAGTAACATGCAATCCACATTGTCTTTGTTTTTATATCAGACTTCCTGATTCAAATTTGCAACCACGTCTTTGACTGTTTTACGCTTTTCACAGTCAAATCTTGCCGACCAGACTTTTTAAAGCCTGCAATATTCGGAAATTCGTAAAACTAGAATTTATTGTGCCTCATCACAATTATTATTATAATTTATCATAAGCTTTAAGACGACACCGTGATCATGTCCGTTCATTCTGTTAGCAATGACACTGTTAAATGCCCCCTCACGCGTCGGTTTAGGATAAAACCAATATTTTCGTACCTAAACGTGGAGTACGACGCATGCGCACAACAATGTGAAAGAAATCTATTAAGAAAATCACGCTGGTGTCAAAACAAATTCAGTGTTAATGTTTCTTTAATTGTACATTTTGGGCATGCCATGGAAAAAAACACATTTTCACTCATATTTTCTGAAATTTTTGTTGTTAGTACATTTTGAAAGAACTTATAATTTAGCATAATTAATAGGTGATTTTGTTACAAATTTTGACAATATCAAGTGGTTTTTACCAAGAAATGCATAGTAAGTAATGTCGTCTGCTCAACTTACAACATCATTTCAAGTATTGACATCAACTGTTCGAAGGTACTTTTTCCAGTGAAGGACCCTATTTGACTCACCAGCCAGATGATTACAATTACAGTACAATGTTTGACTGACAAGGAAATTCTTCCCTTATATTAGCACCCACCCTTCTACATACAGATATCAGGGATTTGTTTAAACAAACAAATGTGATTGCTTTATCAAATTCAATCCAAATTCAAATACTAAACATAATGACTTTTTTTGATCTCACAGAAATCTTTAATATTTGATTTCGTTGACTGGTTTATTAAATATGACACAATAGAAATTATTATCATACAAGTACATTAAATAAGCTCAGCAACACTTTTTGAGCGATTTAAACGGCTGAATTTTATTATATACTTCTTCTTGAAAAACTTCAGTGATATAATTTTAATCAAACTGCTGATTTGGCAAAAATGCACTCATTTCACTTATTTGTAATTCAGTAAACACACATCAGATAATAACAGCATAAATTTTAATGACTCTAACCTTTGACAAAAAATGCTATAACATATCTTACTTGTTATACATATCTAATTTAAAAAATTAATTAAAGGAATGTTTAAAAATCAAGTTATTTTAAGATTTGCTTCATCGCAATAGCTAATATTCACATTAATTGTACTGTTACAGTACATAACCTTTGAATCAGTATCACAACACAAACTGTAATTAAATGTTGACTTGTTTTAATTGTTATCACTGAATTCCTCAAAACCCACTTGTGATCTGCTTCACTCTTTACCCAATATATACATGTTCTATCACATGTACAAACAGTGTAGATCCAGATCAGCTGGCATATGAGCCATTTGATTAGGATATACACTTGTTGCCTTTTGGTTAGAAATAACCTAATGAATAAAAAAGCAAACAGTGTAGATCCTGATCAGACTGCAAGAATGTGCCAGATGATCTAGATTGACACTGTTTGTCCATGATGGATAACAACCTTATCTCAACTCATACATATACATGTACTGCATTTTTCAAAGGTGATGTTCTCTCTAGAGACTGTTTCATTTTCCTCAAATATGAATCTGTTTAGGGGTGTTTCTATAATTTTAAAGTCGCTTGTGACTTGTGAAGTCTATACCCACAACTGTTTTTGCCCCGGTTGCTGCCCAAGTGCAAGCTGTCACTGGCTCTGCTGTTGCAACAGATATTCCGAAAAGCCATCGTATCACAAATCCTTCATAAGACTTCGATCAGAATCAAGAATATACAGGAATGTACACACAAGAATCAAATTGGGTCTTCTCACAATTGAAACAACTAAAAGATTTTTATTTTTCATACCCTCATAACTCAATAAACTATTGATTGAACTATTAGAATAAATTTATACAAGTGTACTTCAGTGGTATAAATCAATTTTAATTATTAATATCATACGAGTAAAATTCAAACCTTGTAAATCCAAGTGTAAGTAATACAATCACAAATGCAACAGAAATAAAAACAAATGCAAACAAAATTTTAAACTCTACAGGTCAATGTAATATACATGCAGAAAACAATGATTTTAAGTGAAACAAAATATATTCTTAATTAATGATCACCTAAAAGCATCATAAAGTGATATATCTTCATTTCAAAATATCATTAAATATATATTTCAATTGAAGGACCAGTGCTTCAACACCTAAACAAGATTTATTACCATTATAAATTTATATAACCATCTAACATCATGTCTGAACACATACAGTGCAAGTTTGAAAGAAATCTGCTAACTAGTACAGTGCTTACGCTGGCTGTTTTAAAATAATAGCCACAAAATTTTTGAAAAAAAAAATAATAGCCAAAGTTTCACAGGTTGTTTCCACATGCGTGGTAAATAGCATTATTATTATTTGTTTTGTTTTTTAATTCCTTAGATTTTATCTAAAATAACATCTATGTTATAAAGATTATCTGGTTATTTCTTAATTAACTTAACCTGAATGAAAATAATTGGCTTTAGTAAAATAACTGACGATTTTTTATTAGTAAGGCATTCTTCACTTCACTATTGCAGACAAAATCAATTGGATTCACTGCTATGTAAACTTGTTTTTTTTTATACTAAAAGGTCTTAATCAAACCATGTAAAATATTGCATTAAAGTTTTGGGCAAAATCATTTAATTCACATCTATTTTCTGCTTAGAATGAGTTTATTAGTTAATGCCTAATGGGTAGTTGCAAAGATGATTCGGGTCTAGATTGACGTATGTCAAAAATCGACGTCGCGAAAATGGATGACAAACGAAATTACCAATAAATGCAATGTAATAACATTTCCAAAGCAAAGAATAACCAAAGCAGATGTTTAAACAAATTTTATGAGAAAATAGGAAGGATTTTCTCCGTAAACATGGTTAAAAAAATCGGCAATTTGTACCGCGAATTTTCGTCCTATTCATTACTTGAGGTACAGTATCCGGCTAGGTTTTTGCTTTGAGAATGGATTTAGGATTTGGCCAGTATTTACTCAAAGGTTAGAAAGAAGAACACATCATTTATTCTAATTCTTAAAATATTTTTCTGCTTGTTAAACAAATGATAGGGGAATCCATAATAGCTATAAAATTTTTGAATGTGAATTTTACAGTCTGTGAAAAGAAGAAATTCTCATGGCCTTCCACTCGGCGAAATAACTTACTAGTGCCATTTTGTCTTATGTTATGTGGTGATATTCATCCATGCCCTGGACCTTCCACTGAGGAGCCTATATTTAACATGTCCAGTGACAATGTCTTCAAAGTCTTCCAGAAACGTGGTTTGCATTTTTTACACATCAATACGAGGAGTTTGTTGCCTAAATTGCATGAGTTAGAAATTATAGCTGATAGATCTAAAGCTGCATGTATATGTGTAACAGAAACATGGCTTGATAACACATTTCCTGATTCCGAGGTGTCCATCAAGAATTACTGTATTCTGCGCAAAGACCGTAACAGACAAGGCGGAGGAGTGTGCATTTATATTAGGAAAGACTTGTCTTTTAACCATAGAACTGACCTGGACCATGATGGCATAGAAGCTTTGTGGATTGAACTTTTTTTACCCAAGACCAAACCAATTTTAATTGGAGTGACCTACAGACCTCCTACACAGCAGGACTTTTATTCTATATTAGATTTTGTGTTTTCTTCTAGCAATGACTTTTTACAATATGAAACTATTTTACTAGGTGACATGAACACTGATGTTTTATGTTCCAAATCTTACCCTCTTTTACAGTGTCTTAATTCATTTATAAACATGTTTAATCTTACACAAGTGATAAAAGAGCCAACTAGAATATGTTCAACCAGCTCTACAGCTATAGACCTTATCCTTGTTTCAGATAGTGATAAAATATCTCAGTCTGGTGTTATTCACACAACTTTTAGTGATCATAGTATGGTTTATTGTACTAGAAAACTAACAAAATGTTTTTTTGGTTCTCACAATACTGTTACTCTAAGGTCTGCTAAGAATTACAACAAAGAAAATTTTCAAGCCAGGCTCCTATGTATTGATTGGACTCCAGTTACTCTAAGTGATAATGTAAACAATGCATGGGTTTGTTTTAAGCAATTATTTTTATCAGTTTTAGACAGTATTGCACCTGTAAAGCAAATAAGAATCAAGCAAAGGTCCCAACCTTGGATGGATTCTGACATTCTCCAGGCTATAGCAGAAAGAGATAAAGCATTTCATAAATATAAACATGATAAATGTCAGGACAATTTTGAAACTTTTAAGTCTTTAAGAAACCATGTACAGCAGTTAGTGCATAAAGCCAAGAAAGAATTTTTTACCAATAGCATTGAGCAAAATAAAACTGACTCTAAAGCTTTATGGAAAACTCTCAAAAGCCTTGGTTAACCTTCTAAAAAAGCATCTACAGACTCAAGTTCAAACATTTGTTTAAAGATAAATGACAATATTTGTTTTGAAAAGAAACTGATTGCTGAGACTTTTAACAGTTTTTATACTACTGTAGCCTGTAAATTAGTAGAAAAGCTTCCTAAATGTATACAAAAGTTTGGTTGTAATTTTGTGAGCAGTTTTTACTCAAGTAAAGGTGTTATTCCTAACAGTTTTTCATTTAATTTGGTAAGTGAAACCAAAGTATTAAAATATTTACAGTCTCTAGGTTTAAACAAAGCGACTGGACTAGATGGCATTTCCTCTCGTTTCCTAAAGGATGGGTCACCTATTATTGTTGGTCCTATAACACACATTATCAATCTTTCACTTATTCAAGGTATTGTTCCAGATGAACTCAAGTCTGCTAGAGTTGTCCCCCTTTTTAAAAAGAATGATAAATTATCAGTTGGTAACTACAGACCAGTCTCAATTTTAAACATAGTGTCTAAAGTTCTTGAAAAGGTGGTCTATGATCAGGTTGAATCTTATTTCAAGGATAAAGATCTGTTGTATAAATTTCAATCTGGCTTTAGAGGTGGATTTTCCACTGACACCTGTCTTATTTACCTGACAGATTTTATTAGAAAAGAAACTGACCAAGGTAACTATGTAGGTATGCTGCTACTGGATTTACAGAAGGCCTTTGATACAGTGGATCACTCAATCCTTATCATGAAGCTGTCAGCCTCTGGCCTGGGTAAGAACATTGTTAGGTGGTTCAGCTCATATCTTTCAGATAGACAGCAACTCGTTGATATATCTGGTACTTTTTCATCTACAGCCACTGTAACCTGTGGTGTGCCACAAGGCTCTATTCTTGGGCCACTGCTTTTTCTGATTTACGTTAATGATATGTCAGCAGTGATAAAAAACAAATTGCTACTTTACGCTGATGATTCAGCTATTTTGGTGTCTCACAAATGTTTGTCCAGAGTGGAACAAGCTCTGACTGAAGATTTGCACTTAGTTAGTCAGTGGCTTATTGACAATAAGTTATCATTACATCTCGGTAAAACCGAGTCCATTGTTTTCGGGTCAAAGCACAAACTTAAGTCTAAGTCCGTTCTTGACATTAATTGTAACGGCACCTCCATTCAACCTACAAAGTCAGTTAAATATCTTGGGGTTACTCTAGATCAGCATTTATCATTTGCCGTTATGGCCGATGCTGTTCTTAAGAAAGCAAATTCACGTCTTAAATTCCTTTACCGCAAAAAAGAGTTTCTTACAGAATTTACGAAAAAGCTGCTTATTATGTCTTTGGTACAATGTCACTTTGATTATGCCTGCTCAGTATGGTATAATGGTTTATCCCACAATTTTAAAAACAAGCTACAAACCACTCAGAATAAAATGATAAGATTTGTACTTAATCTGGATGCCCGAGCCAGCATTCGTAAAGAACATTTTAATCATCTTTCTTGGTTACCTGTTGAGAAAAGGGTTCATCATTTGATGTTATGTCATGTTTTTAAGGTTAGGAACAATTTGGCTCCTAGTTACATGGGTGAATTTTTTGTATCTCAAGACTCTGTTCATAGCCACAATACCAGGTTCAGCAATAAAGGTGGATATGGTCTCCCTAAGGTAAAAGGCTCCGGCTCAAAATCATTTTGTTTTTTAGCGTCCAAACTTTGGAACAGTTTACCCTCATTTTTAACAACAATAAAGCATCTTAACAATTTTAAAGTCTCCATTAAAGATTTCTTAATGAAAAACTTATAATAATTATTTTAACTTTTTAGCACGCATATTTATGAACTTATTTTTTGTTTTACTTATCTATTTCGGCGTAGGCGAATTCTGCTGTGACAGAAAGTTTTTAAATTTACAAAGTAGATTATCGTTTTACTTTATATTGTTAACAATACCCACTGTGATAGTTTGATAATAACAATGTGATACTTATTTATTATTATTTAACTTCTTACTAGTTTGCCTCTCTGGGTCATGCAACCAATACAAAGGACCGCAATGGAAATAAGTGCTTGCACTTTATTGCGTTATCCTTGGTATTTGAAGCATTCCATGGTTATCTCTGCTTCTAAACATTTTATATGATTGTTTTTTGTTGGTAATATTTATTTTTATTGTTCACATGTGTAAAAAATTATGTAAACCATTGTATGTTTCCTATGCCGAAATAAATCTATCTATCTATCTATAGCAACAATAACAGCCTCTAAGAATTCCCTTGTCATGACGCAGTGGAAATATCTAGAGTTTACCGATCACAAACATCAATCATTGACCCGTAGGCAAGGAAACCAAGGTGATTATCTTTAGTGACACTTTGTTAGTTCAATTAGGGGATTAACAACCCACAATTATCAGAAAAGTGGTGACCGCTCAGGGCAAAGTGAATGCAAATTAGCTAACAATATCTTCTCTTTTTTTGACAATTATTTAATCGCCAAATTTTACCGCCAATTGTTTGAAATAATCGACAAAAACTTAAAATTATCGCAAATGGCGACAATGTCGACTGACAGCGTGAGCACTGTAGTAAGAGAGGAGTGTGTGAGGCAAGATTTTGAAATGAAACTTACAAGATCAATACTGTTATATGCCTCCCTCTTCTTGAGTACAATAACTTTTGATTAAAAGGCAAAAGAAAATAACATAGAGTAGAATTGGTTGAATGAAAAATCATTTCTGTACAATTATTTCCACACCCTGCTTTAACATCTGTGAACTTTTTAAAGAAATCTGCAAGACAGTGAGCACATGATTTTAACATTATTTCTTTGCAAGCATCTAGATCTGCAATTTTGAAAACATTGGAAATAGTCTACACAGTTATTATTCCAGTGTTCTATCAGAATTAAGGCTGATGATAAATGGTTATCCAGACCTTGTCTAGAACAGACCAAATATTAACCATAGATGAATGGCACACTATTTACATTTTTATTTCTTAATTAACCCTTTCCTCCATATATACCTGTTTTTACATATGTGCGACCAGTGTAGTTCTAGAATAGCCAGCACATCCGTGACCTCTCATCAGGATTTGCACTTTTCGACTTTTGGTCAGAAATAACCTAATTAATCAAAAAGTGAACTGTGCATATCCTGTTCAGATGGCACTGATGTGCCAGCTGATCTTGAGCTTCACTGTTTGCCCATGTTATAAAGGGGTATACATGGAGGAAATATCGGACTAACATAAATCAACAGTGTATCTTACATGGTTAAACATTTTTAGTTGAGACTGGAATTAAAAAGTCATCCTTTACTATCAGAACTAATTCAACATATATTCACAAACTAAATGTACATGTTGCTTCAACGGTACTTTTATGTGTGCAACACTTACCTGAAATCTAAGCTTATTATCACCCCCTGGTTCCACTGGCATGGCTCCCCTCGGGACATCCACATATTCATCAGTATATTTCTTCCCACTACCCATTAGGAACTTCATCGCCACTGGCCCAGCAGCCAGAAAAATAAGGGCACCAATCACAAACTTCAGTAATGTTACAGTGTTTCTCCTCATTATGAAATTTTTATGAGTCTTTCAAGATGTGATAAATGTACGATCTTCAATTTCAACAGTAACTGGCTTGCAGATTTAGTTCTAGCCGTTTACCAGCAGTTTCAGATAACAGTAACTGGCTTGCAAATTAAGTTCTAGTTGTTTCCCAGCAGTTCCTAACCATTTCTGAAATAAAATTTTTGCAAATATTAAATTTTTTTTTTTTTTAAATCCATGGTCTCCCATTTATATCTGCGAAAATAACTTGTCAAAAACATGGCACAGATGAAGTTACTATCCACCAAGGACACCCCAGGTAAACATCTACACTGACTTTTGTATACAAATGTGTTGTAATTTGACAATGCAGCAGCTGTACTGGGACACTGGAAGCTATCGATCACATAAAAAAGTATATGGTTCTCAGAAAAAGTCAAGGTTTTTTAAATATTGGCACATATGCTGAAAGATAAATTCAGGGATAGAACTAAAAGTTCTGCAGAATTACTGATTTTAACAATAAATTAATTGTTTAACCCTTTCCTCCATATATATGCATTTTTAAGCATGTGCAACCAGTGTAGATCCAGATCAGGCTGCACATCCATGCCATCTGATCAGGATCTGCACTGGTTGCATTTTAGTCAGAAATAACCTAAGGAATCATACAGCGAACAGTGCAGATCCTAACCAGATGGCACGGTTGTGCCGGCTGATCTGGATCTACACTGTTCAACCACGCAATAAAGGTGTATCTATGGAGGAAAGGGTTAAGCATGTTTGCAATTAAGTATTGTCACTCCACATATTTTGACACACCATATATTTGGAAGCACTTTTTGTTTTGACCTCGCTTCTAAACTTGGATTTCCTAATGATGTAGTTATGCTGCAAAATGATCAGTTAATATTCAATTGACCATGTCATAAATTAAAGTGTGTAAATTAAGCAAACAGAAGCCAGTAAAACATAATTGTGTCATAAGATAGTAAAAATATCATGATTTACTTCATACTTTTTCATCTTGTTGAAAAAATCTTCAATTGGTACTATTTTACACAATTTAAAATATATTTTCTGTTTTTTTGCGACAAATGACAAATATAGCATGAAAGTCAAATGATGGGTTGAGCACATTATAAAGTTGTACTAAAATTGTCATTGTTGTAAATCCCTTACATGTTATATTGTTTCCATCCATTTTTACCTTTATTTAACAGTTCTAATCATTGTTATTTTTTACTCTATAATATCAAAAGGGCATGACCCCAGGAAATGCAGTAAGTCATGGCAAACAGGAAAGATACCACCAGTCATCCAATAGTGTTTTAACACTTAAATTCAGATTCCTTAATGAAGATCCATTTCCCGTTATTTTATCTTACAAAATTTGTGGAAAACTTATTCTAGATGATTGAAATAACACTGTTCATGATCTTTTGTTATTTTATATGCAAGAGCGTGTGTAAACTTACTTTTAACCAATTAGAAATCTGGTTACATTACATGCGTCAAAATATGTGGTGGAAGACCAAAAGTAGCATGTTTGGGGTTGTCATGTTTGTTTCTTGCATACATGCCATATCCCCCGGCGGGGGGAAAAATCCCCCGGAATTTAGAGCCATCCCTTGGCCCCCCGGCGGGAGACGAAAATCCCCCGGAATTAACAAAAGTTAAGAAAAACGGTATAAAAATGCATTTTTGTCGCTCTCATAACAGACATTTGTCTATACGCCGAATACACCGTTACGTATCTCGGACTCCTAACGGTTGTGTCAAAACGTTCCGAATTCGTCTAATTAGTGTCACCGAGAGGATTATCGATTATTTAGTGAGAATTGACACTTAACAGGATTGTTTATTGGATAATTGATTGTTTGCATAGGTGTGAATGAAATCACAAGTATACCGTCTGTTTTATGTACAATTAGCGGAGTTGTCAAAGGATTGAAGGTTTTTTTATGATGTCCAAAATATGTGTGTATCCGGATAATGGGACACTTTCGGATACAAATTATTCGTCTTTTGACCAACAATTAACGTTTTGGCACGTTTGCATTTTTTTTTTAATTACAAAGTAGGAAGAAATGACCAGTCAAGCTGATTCTTGCATTCTTGGAATAAAAATATAATAGCCATTGAAGCTGCAACATTTGATATATTCAAGGACAGATCCAGATGGACTTCAGTAGTGTTGCTCGAACACAATTTTTGGGCAGCAATATTTAATTTTCATGGGGATTTTGAACAGAAAATAGAAATTATAATGTAAATACACAAAGACTCTCTAAACAAACCCCCTTAGCATACTTAGAAAGATCCAGACTGACTCCTGGTCTGGTTTGACTGCAGAGATCATATGTTGAGCGTTCGAACTCAGCATCTGCAGCAAGTTAATAACATCCAAGTCCATGTTAATTAACTTAAATAATTGTTCTAACTGACGTTAGTCTGTGCTATGCACATCAGAGTTTGTCGGACAGTTCATATAGTGTTTGTTTTATATAGTTTTATTATGTGCTGACACCCTGTTACAAAAAAAACATAATAAAAATATTGTTTAAATAAATGAGGATAAATATATTTAATATTGCATCTTAGTTTAGTTTCTAGTAAATTCCGCTTGTTTAGCCACGTTAAAAAATCCCCTGGAATTATATCGGAATCCCCTGGAATTTTGAACCAAATCCCCTGGAATGCTTTCCAGAAATATGGCATGTATGTTCTTGCTTTACAATAACATTCTTGATATTTTTTCATAATTGCAGTTTTAATCAAATAAGAATAGATCTATGTACGTTCATGATACTGATGTAGAATTCAAAATGAACATTCAATATAAAAAGTTGTTTTGCTTTGAATGCTTAAGTGCGTCAAAATACATGACACCATGATAAAATATCATTTTAAATGATGACAGATAAAATAAGGAGCCAAGCACTTTCATGGCATGTTAGAGAAAGATGTTTAAATATACACTTTATCCTTTTGCTGGTTTTCTTGGACCCTAATCAGAAGGCTGCATAACTTTAAATTAAATAAAATATGTATTGGGAGCCAGGTAAGAAAAGGAATGAAGGGACAAAAATAATTAAGCACTGAACTGTACTTGAAAGTGAATATGGACTGCATGTGTCATAAGAGCAAAACTGACTGGGAATGGAGTTTCAGTTAGTTTGATATATGATATTATGCTGATGCTTCATATGTAATAATGTATATGATATGTGCTTCAGTGTCTCATGAATAAAATATCAGAAAAAAATTTCTTTTAATTTACTGCAAAATTTACATGTATTGTAGTGTTACAGTTTTTATGCAATTTTGCAAAAAGCATGCTGAAATTTATTTCAATAAATATTCCAGATCAGAGCCCCTTAACCCAGCTGAAATGCCAGTTTTTTTGGCCTTCTTCACCTCCCACATGTATCTATTAAAAAATGATGATACATCAATACTATTTTACATTATCACCTGTCTCCTGTAACTTAAGCAGATGCTGGCAGAGTTTGCTCTTGCAACAAACTCAAACAGCTTTACCAGGCTACCATTTTTATGTCATTTTTTAAAACACAGTATATATTTTTTAAAGTTTTATTATAAATTTTAAAACTTTAAAAAAAAAAGTCAATAGTTTTAAGAGATCTTGGAACGCATCTAGTTTAGCGGACCCTAACACTAAACAGCATTGCTTGTGAGGAAATTCATTGGTATTCTTGTTGTGTGTCAAACAAATTTAAATTATATCGAGTTTAAATGGGGGCTACCGCCCCCACACCCCCGCTTTTCTTGCTCAAACGCCACTGGGCTTTTGTGTTTCGAATATCCAGGGTCCGCTAAACTAGATTCTACCCAGAGATCTTTAATCTGTTAATTGTTACAAAGTTAATCTGTTGCCCTGCAATCTTTTCTAAATGAAACTGAAGTAGCTTGCTTACGAAACAACGTAAAACATGAAACAAACAATACCCTCACTTAAAGTTAAACTGAAAAGGTTAATGCCAATTGTTGTTTTTACTCAAATTTCGAGTCAAAATGAAATTAGCTGCAAATTCTTATTTCTATTCAATTGAAAACTAAAAAAAATAACGCATAGAACACAATGTCAGCAGCAATAAAAAATTAACTGTAACATACCCTTCCAACCAATCTCTCTTAACTAACTATCTGACACCAGGAGTTTGTAAAACTGTGAAATAACTATAGATTATTATTACCACGTCCGCATTTGCTCTCCATGTTGACGTGACCCCAGGTCAATCTCGTTTTGGATTCTGTTTCGTACTAAATTTATTCGTACTATTTTTGATCATAAGGTGTGACGTTTCAGCCTACTCCACTACTATAAACGCAATGAGCTATGACTGTCATATGTAAATTATCATTTATACAGATAAGTCCAAATATCTGTACAGCCGCTGATTAGAGTATAAAATCTGGCTATACCAATTCCTAAAATGCCATATAGGCATAATATCGATTTCTGTAATCTTTCAAGATTTTAAAGGTTTTTTCAGTCAGATCATTTTTAAGGTCGTCATTTTTTTCAATCTCACTGAAGTCAGATCTAACAAAATTTAATCAGATCGTCATTTTATGAGGTGGCTGACTGACGAGTTATTTTAGTGCGACCAAAAGCCAGTTATATGCATTTCTATTACTGCTCATTAACAGTCTTCAATGATTGAACAATCAAACCGAGTCTATGTACGTTTTTATTTTTGTCGTGTTTTTACTTTTTCATCTATTCAATTATCACAGTACCATTGAATTATCACAGTACCATTGTTTGTGTCTTGTGGCGGCCGTAAAACGTCGCCCCGTACATTCAGTCAGTGTTGTTATCAATTACGCCTTTCGAAGGCCGTTGAGCACGAAAAATACCGAGTGGCGCCCAACGCCGTGCTAGGCAGCATGGTCAGTACTTAACACAAGTTTGAATGTATCACTGCGGATTTTATTTCGGCCATACCCAACTAATACATGCAGGACTGTAACATGTTTTGTAAATGTGTGTCTGTGGTGACTCAGTTAAGACGATATCTTATGTAGACCTATAATAAATCATGAACACGGGTTTGAAGATATGTCTGTGCGGATTCTGTTGCGGCCACACACTACCAATTGTTCCATAACTCTAACATGTGTTTGAATGTCTGTCTGTCTGTCTGTCTGTTCGGATTCTGATATGGCCATGCAGGCCTACTCTTTGTTGAATATAACACAACAGTTTGAATCCTATTATGTCTTTGAAGATTCTGTTGCGGCAATTTCAAACCAGCTACACTTTCATAAATATGACACAAGTTTGAGTGAATGTTTGTGTGGATTTTGTTGAGGTCATACTCTATCCCTCGTTTCATGATTATAACAGTTGTTTCAATTTATGTTTGTGCTGTTTCTGTTTAGGCCTTATCTTAAGCATATCTACACTTTTATACAGTTGATTATTATGCTTACATCTTGGTTGCAAGACGGTGGCAGTGGTTTAAGAGTTCATGAAGGTTTATGGGGAAATCTTTTCTTAAAAGAACCTAGAAGCTCGATTCGTTTCTTTTACCCCTGTCATCGTGTTCTTGTTGATTTTACTCCAGGAGCTCTGGTCTCGGTAAGATCATTGAGTACCTACCCTTTGGCTTTACAATGCTATTAGCTTCTTATGTTTTATATGTTTGTGTGCTTTTGCATGCAAAATTGTTGAGTCGATGGGTGGATTGGAGTTATTTCACCAAGACAACTTGTACTTGTTTTGTGATACGAGAACCTGTTGGGGCAAGTGTGAGGTTGGTGCATCCTAGAACCTGGTTTAAACCCCCATTGGCAATTTGTTTTCGACTGACCGTTCCAAGGCGGTACCCCAAAGGTTCTCTTCTTCGTTAATTGTTTGTGGCGTCCTATTTGAATTGAGATACGAGAAAAAAAAACATGCTCTCTCTCTCTCTCTTCCTCTCTTTTTTTTTCGCTGCGTGGGGAGGCTGTGTTTTGTGAGTGTGGCGATTGCTGATATGCATATATTACTTTTCATAATTATAAAGCATGTAAGAATGTATGTTTGTGCGAATTTATCCTGAACTGATCGAATATACGGTGAGTCTTTTCCAGCCCTTTTTTGCTTGATTCACTCTGCGTTTTTGCGCTGTTTTGCGTGGCACTTTTTGTTTTGCTTGTGTCTTTATTTCGCTTAAATGTTATTAGGCGCGGAAATTTTCAACTGGCGTCTTCTATTTTGCTTGGTGTTTTTAAATCGCCGTTAGTTGATTGCTTTTGGCTATTATTTGACTTGGCTTCTTTTCACAAGGCGTTTTTCGCCCAAATATTTTAATTTCAAGTCGGCACACAGGGCCTCTTGGGTTTAAGTTTGGCACTCGAGGAAATATGGAAGTGGATATTGTAATTCATTATTTTTTATTTATTTTAGTAGAAAGTGTTTAATATTGCAAATGGAAACACACTGCATACCAGGTACCACACTTGATTAAATGTGAAATAAGTATCAATCTTTTCCACAATTGCGCGATGTTTTATCATTATACAATCTTTAATAATATCACAATAGATTTAATTATTCAAAATGCAAGAAAAATCATAGTTTCATTTACACACCTAAAAATTTTCGAAGCAAAATTGTTGACAAATTAGATCCACCTTAAAGGAACATGGCTCATAATGTTGTTACTACAGTATCACTGAATTTCACGTAGATGGATTTTCGCGCAAACGTCTCAAATAATACTTTCGCACATGCGCAAATTCACGTATTGTTTTCTATTAAGACATTATAACATGGTGTAATTTGGCTGGGATTGAAATTAACGCGAAATATTTTGATACAGTATATCAGATAGTAAAAAATAAAAGTTTTGCACTAACCAATTCTTCGTTTTATTAAGACAACTTCGGTCAAACTTGCAGCAAAATTGATCGCCGCGCGGTCACTACCGGGGATATACCCAACTGCTTCCGTCGGCAGCACGCTTGAATCCGAAGGTGTGCAGTACGTCCACAGCAATAGCCACGCCATTACCGTCCACAAGCTCAGGTCCCAAAGTAATAAAACTAAGAATGGACTGATAGCCGCCATTTCAGCAAATCAGATGCTTGAGATTTGAGTCTGGTTTCCATTCTCAGTTTTATAACCCAGGGGCGTAGGCAAGTTTTGAATATTGGGGCGGCGGAAATTTTGTAACATAATCCAATTAGTTAAAGTTTAAATGATAAAACTAGAGATGCAAGTATAGAATGGTTACTAAGTTTATTTTAGAACAATATTTTAAGTTAGTTTTCTTAAAGATTTTTAATCATTTCAAAAATATATAAAATACCTCATCGTATATGAATGAATACATGTGTAGTCAACAAACCAACTAGATTTAAACGCTCGCAACTCTAATTATTATGAGGTTGTTTAGAAACATCATTATCTGATCACCTCTAATTACATAGGCTTAGGCAATGGGGCGGCAGGGGCGGCGACCGCCCAATATTTTGATTGGCCGCAGTTATATTATAACTTCGCCGCTTCAGTATTTTTATGTTATCTGTCAATTAATGAGATAATTGGCGACATGTTAACTCAGTTTTGTTGTCCAATATTGACACGTACTTAGTAATTTAGTATATCATACATGTTGAAAAATCATTCTAAAGCCATAATTCAAGAGCGTAGGCAAGTTTTGAATATTGGGGCGGCGGAAATTATGTAACATAATCCAATTAGTTAAAGTTTAAATGGTAAAACTAGAGATGCACGTATAGAATGGTTACTATATTTTAGAACAGTATTTTAAGTTAGTTTTCTTAAAGATTTTTAAGCATTTCAAAAACATATAAAATACCTCATCGTATATGAATGAATACATGTGTAGTCAACAAACCAACTAGATTTAAACGCTCGCAACTTAATAATTATGAGGTTGTTTAGAAACATCATTATCTGATCACCTCTAATTATGGCTTTAGAATGCTTTTTCTACATGTAGGATATCCTAAACTACTAAGTACGCGTCAATATTGAACACCAAAACTGAGGTAACATGTCGCAAATTATCTTATTAATTGCCAGACAAATACAAAAAACAAAATCATTATTGATAATAAACCCGACACTGGTAATAATACAGTGAAGTGGTCATCCTAGTCGTTAATTCCTGTCTGGCGCAGCTAATTGAGCGTATTGATGACTGTCTTCACTGACACAAAACTTAAGCAGGGGGTCCAACGTATTTGGTTTTTTTTCGGAAAAGTAAGTGTGGGACATGTTCTCTGCGGAACAAAATGGCGGAAAATTGTGTGTTTTGGTGCATTTCAGGAGATATTTTGACCTGGTAAGTAGATTTATATCAATGTTATCGTAATATAAATACGCCTACCCGGAGGCCAGATGTGTAAGCTCCACTCGTTTTTTTAACTTATGTTTCTAGAGGCCTAAACAAAAAAGTTATTGAATGTATAAACTGAAAGATTGTTTGTTTACAAAGTGAAAATAGAAAATTGTGTGACTTAAAACTGTGTTTTTAGTCAAAATATACCGTTCTTGGACCTATTTTTTAGCGAAATTATTATCGAGTTTTTGCATATATTTCTTCACGGCGGCATTTGCACTTTACATGGGTACTTTATGGCCAATTTTTGTATGTTCAAGCACCTTTAATGTTTGGCGTGGAAGTGGTAAGCATGTTTTTGTTCGGTGCAGAATCTGATTTGCACACTCGTATGCGTTAATATAAGTGAAAGTTAGACACGAGCTGATAACAAATGTGAATAATCAAAATAAAAGCCGATTTGTTACCCAAATACGAACATATCGCGTATTTGTTATGCAAAATTATCTACCACATATTATACTTGTATGTTATTTTACCTCTTGATAAGTAAACTCCCGCCTTGTGACCACCTCAATTTCAAGACCACCCCGCTGTTACGGGCACTTTTTGAAAGAACGAATTTTTTCCTATATATTTCAATGGTCGCTCGCATCGATTATACGACCACCCCGCTATTCCATATTCCATAATGCGACCACTTTCTACAGTCTTATATGCCCAATTGCCACTTATTTTGACCCCTTAATTACGACCACAAGGCATTTGCTCGCCGAAAACAGTCAAGTGCCATTATCTTTTGGCAAGAAGCGAGTTTAAAGTTTGGCGACATTTAGCGATAAGCAAAAGACCCTTTTCGGCGGTATAAAATTTTACATAATAACTGGCTTCATTTCATCGGAAAGGTGAACTGTTAATTAAAGAAAGCCCATATTCACCTCACAGTCATGCATGATACTTATAATCCTGTCCAAAATTTCTCGGAATTCCCTTATAACAGAATGCTATGCTCGGCATTGTTGTTTGGGTATATTCTGTGTTTTATTTACAATATTTAGAGATTTGTGTACGTTAAAAGGAAAGCATCTTATTTTTTTTTTAAATAAAAACGATTATGGAAGTCATTTTGCTTTCTGAAGGAGGCTACAAAAGCGTGTTACCCTTAATAAGTTAAGAGCCCTGGGAATCAGACTTGAACGTCATACGAAGCATAGTGAAATGACGTTTACCCATCCCGCATCAACTTGCGGTTCTACAGTGCAAACCTAGATACAACTTATTATTCCACCTAAGAATAAGAAAGGAGACTGGACTGGTAGAAAATTTATATCGGGGTATAGATTTATATATACGCGCACACACGCACATACACACACAAACACGAGAATGGGTAGGTAGATTCTAATTGATATTTTAAATACATATGAAGTTCTTGTTTCGGTAAAGCCATTTTTCGGGCGAAGATATAAAGGAACATCCATGTGTTTGGGTAAATATTGGCTTTTTGTTTGATTTTTAACCAGCGAAGCTGGTTTTACTAATCACAATTCTGAAATCGGTACCAAACCAAAACGAGTCACTGGCAACCGGCGATTTACGCATTTCAGAGTAATCAGAGCAAGCAAAGTAATCCAAGTTTCCTGTTACGTGTTAAAGTTGGCTCGTGCCACGTTCTTATCGCTAAAAGAATACTTGACTGCTTCACTGCGCTGTCCCTAATTCAGAACACAATCGACAACAGAAAAGCAATTTTATGTAGGGGTTGTAGCCGCCAGGGATTCTTTAGCGAGCCACAGATGTGTTACCTTCAGGTAGAGATATAAACGATATTCCCGAAGTTAGGATATTACAATAGCTTAATATTAATTCTGAAATATTAAATATATATCTTTTTCTGCTAATTCGAAGCTCAAAATAACAGTGACAACATTTTCTTTAGTTTGTCATTTTAAAACCATTTCAATATTCGACGTTTGTTCCGCTGCTAAACTGTTTGTTTCACGTTTTTTTTTATATTTTTATCATTAACAATAACGATAATGATAAATTTCCATCTTAGCATATTTTCTTCAATTGTCCACTTTATGAAATAAATGCGCAAATGCTTTCACTTGTAAATTTCAAGACATATTGCGAACATTTGTTCATTATTTGATGATAGGCGTTCATGAATGTTGTAAATCACTGAACATGAAGCAATCATCATTGCTGAATATTTTTATATATTGGATTTCCACTTATAAGCGTGAACAGTAAACAATAAACTATTGAGATGTGTAAAATTTTACATATTAAAACTAATATACCGGATATTACAACTTAATACGGTGGAAATTTATGGTATAAGCTATAGTAATTCATTTTCCTCTGAAATTGTCTTCAATTTTACATGTGTGTTATCTAGCATTAAATTCCAATGCTTTCGGCAATGTTATGACTCTCGGTTGTTTTATCTTGTAGGATTCTCAATTCTATGATTTCTTTACATGTTATTCACAATGAAGGAAACGATTATATACTTCTTATTTCAAATAAATGCATAATCATTCCCATCGATCGGGTCTCACTTTTTATATCATTTTTCGTGTTCATTCTGTCTTTGGGATGTCAGTAGTCAGTACACAGATTTCACTATTATAATTTCTTGCTTAAAACCCTTTACTCAATATATACGCCTTTCATCACATAGGTGAAAAGTTCAGGTCCCAGTCAGCTGGCACAATAGTGCCATCTGATCTGGATCTAAAATTTGTGATTACTGGTTGGAAAAAATTAATGATTCTCAAAGCGAACATTTTAAACCCAAATCAGATCGCAAAGCTGTGCCAGCTGATATGGATCTGAACTGTTCGCCCAAGCTATGAAGGTATATCTATAGAGTAAAGGGTTAACAGAAACCTTCATCCAGATAATACATGGAAACTCTTATTTTCACTATCATATAGACAAGATGAAGGTCTTTGCGAGTGAAACAAGTTCTTTTGCTTTTTCGTAAATGGATACATGTATGAGAATCATGGCACTGGTTATTCTCAAGAAGCAAAATCGCTTCGCTGGTTTTCTGTACTTTCAGTACTTTGATTAACATTTGTCAGCTGGTGTCTTACTTTCACTTATATAAACGCGTACGAGTGTGATATTCAGATTCTGCACCGAACAAAAAAATGCTTACCACTTCCACGCCAAACATTAAAGGTGCTTGAACATAAAAAAATTGGCCATAAAGTACCCATGTAAAGTGCAAAAGCCGCCGTGAAGAAATATATGCAAAAACTCGATAATAAATTCGCTAAAATAGGTCCAAGAACGGTATATTTTGACTAAAAACACAGTTTTAAGTCACACAATTTTCTATTTTCACTTTGTAAACAAACAATCTTTCAGTTTATACATTCAATAACTTTTTTGTTTAGGCCTCTAGAAACATAAGTTAAAAAACCGAGTGGAGCTTACACATCTGGCCTCCGGGTAGGCGTATTTATATTACGATAACATTGATATAAATCTACTTACCAGGTCAAAATATCTCCTGAAATGCACCAAAACACACAATTTTCCGCCATTTTGTTCCGCAGAGAACATGTCCCACACTTACTTTTCCGAAAAAACCAAATACGTTGGACCCCCTGTTAAGGCGACATAATAATACTGGAGCGGCAAAGTTAAAATATAACTGAGGCTGATCAAATTATTGGGCGGTCGCCGCCCCATTGCCTAGGTCTATGTAACCTTCAGCATAGAACAGCACGCAACGTGATCAAATGATGCTTCCGCAGCTATAGCCATAGCCACGCCAGCAATGTTCGTCAGAATCCATCAGCACGCAACAGGAACAGCCGGCAACTCCACCCTGTAGCCATCACGGCCAGCCGACACCAGCCCACCGCATTACCGACTTGACATCTAACAACAACCCCGTAATAAAGCCATTATAACGTACTCAGTGGACGAACGGCAGATAATCTGGTAGGTTAAAGAGGCAGGGAGAAGCAGAAGAACGGTGCACGAAATATTTTAGAACCAAAGGATTCAATAGGGGATGCTGGAAAGTATCATGGCCATGGTGATCGAATTGGCCGCCGACATCAAACCATCGAATACCAGTGACAAAAAAAGTGAGTCGAGTACCTACACTATTGAACCGACACTTCTCAGAAATCTGTATCAAGAGAGTTGAGCACAGGAAACTTTGATGTCCTTCTTTCTCAGAGGATTTTTCCACAGCTGTTCGATACGGCCAATTTGAAATTCCAATACAATTGGTACGGAGAGAGTAATTTATAAGAAGAAATCCGAACTCTGCCATATCAGAAAGTGTGGTCAGAAAGTATGTTATGCACCACTACCCAGAAGTTACAGGGGACACTGCATTGAAGGACAGACTAGTTAATGAACTTCTACTAAAATTTCAAGAGAAGAGAGACAAGACAATATTGAAGAGACTGACGGCAAGAGGTGACCAAATCAGGTCATTTGATGTTTTTACAACATACATAGATGGCATCAATATGTTTTTGAGTCAGATACATTTTCAATGGAAGAATGATAAAATGTGAAAACATATTCTTTTTTAAAAAGAACAAGAGCTATCACTGAAGGTGATTAATACCCCCGCAATATGGCTTTGTCAGAGTATACAGAAATAATGTTCGCATCTTTTTAAAATGCGACAGAAATTGTGCATGTATGTCATCTATATATAAAAATCTAAGTATTCGGTAAACAGGAAGTAGGTGAGCAAGGAGCATTAAATCGCTTTACACCATATGGGAATATATGATAAAGCAATTAGCAAAATATCAGGCGGCTGCATGTTTCAGTTGCTAAGAAAACTACAACGGAAATTGTGCATGAATGTCAAGTATGTGCACAAATCTAAGTATTCGGTAAACAGGAAGTAGATGAGCAAGGAGCATAAAATCGCTTTACACCATATGGGACTATAGGATAAAGCATTATGCAAAATATCAGGCTGCTGCATGTTATAGTTGCTTAGAAAACTGCGACGGAAATTGTGCATGTATGTCAACTATGTGCACAAATCTAAGTATTCGGTAAACAGGAAGTAGATGAGCAAGGAGCATAAAATCGCATTACACCATATGGGACCAATAAGCAAAATATCAGGCTGCTGCATGTTTCAGTTGCTTAGAAAACTACAACGGAAATTGTGCATGTATGTCAACTATGTGCACAAATCTAAGTATTTGGTAAACAGAAAGTAGATGAGCAAGGAGCATAAAATCGCTTTACACCATATGGGACTATAGGATAAAGCATTATGCAAAATATCAGGCATGTTATAGTTGCTTAGAAAACTGCGATGGAAATTGTGCATGTATGTCAACTATGTGCACAAATCTAAGTATTCTGTAAACAGGAAGTAGATGAGCAAGGAGCATAAAATCGCTTTACACCATTAGGAACTATAGGATAAAGCACTATGCAAAATATCAGGCTGCTGCATGTTATAGTTGCTTAGAAAACTGCGACGGAAATTGTGCATGTATGTCAACTACAGTCGAACCTGTCTTTAGCAGCCACTGAAGGGAGTGACAAAAAGTGGCTGTTGAAGACAGGTGGCTGTTACAGACAGTAAAAAATGAGAACAAAATGTCAGTTAAGGTCATATTCAAACTGGCTGTTTAAGACAGGTGGTTGCTATTCGCAGGTGGCTGCTAAGGCAGGTTTCACTGTATGTGTAAAAATCTAAGTATTCATCGAACAGGAAGTAGGTGAGCATAGAGCATAAAATCGCTTTACACCATATGGGACTATAGGATAAAGCATTATGCATAATATCAGGCTGCTGAATGTTATAGTTGCTTAGAAAACTGTGACGGAAAATTAACATGCCCTTTGGTTGATGTAATGCACCTTTATAGTAACAAAACCTAAAATATTCGGCAAACAGGAAGTAGATGAGCAAGGAGCATGAAATTGCTTTACACCATATGGGACTATAGGATAAAGCAATATGCATAATATCAGGCTGCTGCATGTTATAGTTGCTTAGAAAACTGCGACGGAAAATTAACATGCCTTTTGGTTGATGTAATGCACCTTCATAGTAACAAGATCTAAAAATATGCGGCAAACAGGAAGTAGATGAGCAAGGAGCATGAAATTGCTTTACACCACATGGGACTATAGGATAAAGCAATATGTAAAATGTCAGGCTGCTACATGTTATAGTTGCTGAGAAAACTGCGACGGAAATTTTGTAACGGACGGACGCACGCACGGACGGACGGACAAGGGTAAAACAGTATACCCCCCTCTTCTTCGAAGCGGGGGTATAATAATAAAACTAGATGGGTGTTAAAAACTTATGTCGCCCTCTGGTCCTTTGTCAGAATAAAAACTCCAAGGACAAAAAGGGCTTAACACCATCAAATGCGACCTTGACAATAAGAATCGGCAATCATCATGGATGTGTTGTCATAAGCAATATATTAATTTGAAAAGTTTTGTGAAGAAATATTAAGGATTGGTAAAGTTATAGCCAACTAAGTTTTTAAGACAAAATCCAAGTACAATGTACAACAGGAGCACCTCAAAGCTCAACAAAATACACCACCAAACTGCTGTGCACTGTTGTGCGCTTGCAATCTGGCATGAATATGGCCTGCACTCTGGCTAATTGAAAAAGATCAAAGGGGAATAACATCAAGTATACAAAAATTTACAAGGGAGTAATGTCATTTGTAGAAAAGGGTGTTTTTCAAAAATAAGAAGAGCAAGAGTAACAATTCTTGTGTTCTACACTCAGTTTTAATCACATCTTTCCACCAATAAGGTTTCAAGACAGTAGCTTACATTATGTATTTGTATGCTTCAGACAAACATCAAGTACAAAAATTTAAGTCAATAGCTTTAATGATTTTTGCTCCAGACAAACAGGACGCTACCTGCCCAACATGGGGGATCCCACAAAACATCCCATCTTTGATGGATGTATAAAGTGGTGTATAACAACAACAAATGTGACCTTGACTTTAAGAATTTTGGTATCATCACAACTGTGATGTCATGCACAATAGCAAAGTTATAGCAAATGTTAAGTTTTCATGACAGACAGACCACCTTCCAACAAAGTGTTCCCTATGTATTTCTGTTTTTTTTCAAAAGGGAGACAAAAATTCCTTGAAGTTTAAACAAGTGCACAAAATGATTTCAAACAAGCCAAGTGTATTTACCTGCAATAAATGTTTATTGGTTGATAAATTTCATACAGAAGCATAAACTTGTACTATGCATTACAATATAGAAATGATTGAACAATAATTAAATGATAGATACCAGGATATTGCAGATCACTGAATACTGTGATAGTGATTTTCACATGATTTACTAAATAACAAGGTGTTTAACCCTTTCTTCCATATATATGCATTTTCATGCATGTGCCTCCAGTGTAGATCCAGATCAGCCGGCACCATCGTAGGGCCATCATTTTGGTCAGAAATAACCTAAGGAATCATAAAGCAAACAGTGCAGATCCTGATCAGATGGCACGGATGTGCTGGCTGATCTGGATCTACACTGTTTGCCCACACAAAAAAGGCGTGTCTATGGAGAAAGGGCCAATGCATGCAAAGAAATTTTCTAAAACTATAAAGCATACAATAAACTTTGTAGCTTTAACAGCAAAAAGGGGATTTGACTAGGTCTACCCTATAAATAAATATTTGTATGTTCTGGTCAAAGCAAAATAAAGGTTAACAAATAACCTGTTGTGTTTACTTATATTACATTATTATTTTCATTCAAATATAAAAAAAACTAACCTTATTTATTTATTTTTTACTTATTTATTGTTTGTGTGGTTTTTAATATATGGTAACATGAGAAAATGCCAGATACAGCAAAACAAGATGTTTGAACGTCTGAAATCAAAATATTTCAAAACAGATCCCTAACATACAATTTTTAGTATAGTAAAAAATAAACTTCTATGGCACTATATTTAAATGAAAATCAATTACTTTGAATTCAATATTAACCCTTTACTCCATATATAAGGGTTTTATTGTGTGTGCAAACAGTATAGATCCAGATCAGCTGTTACATCTATGCCATATGATCTGGATCTACAATGGTCACCTTTTTGTCAGAAAAAGCCTAATGAATCTGTAAAAGCGAACAGTTCACATCCTGATAAGATGGCATAGAAGTGGATCTTCGCTGTTCACCCATCAGTGCCCAAGGTTATAAAGCTGAGCATGGAAACCAGTCTCAAATCTCAAGATTTGAGACTGGTTTCCAATATAACCTCCAGTCCAGGATAACAGCTTTCCCTTGGAGAAAATGGTTATGTTCTACTTATTTTCATCCACTTCACTGGCAGATCCATCCATGAATTTAAACCTTTACTCCTTATATATGCATTATATTGCATATGCAACCAGAGTAGATCCAGATCAGCCAGCACATCTGTGACATATGATCAGAAACAACACTATTTGCTACTAGGTGAGAAATAACCTTATGAATTAAAAAGGGATGATTGTAGATCCTGATCTGATGGCCCAGATGTGCCAGTTGATCTGGATCTACACTATTCGCCCATATGATAAAGGTGTATATATGGAGGAAAAGATTAAACCACCAAGAAATATTGAACTTAAAATTTATATATTTTGATATTTGAAAACCAAAAATCTTAGAACTCATGAAATTGTGTGTAAACCAGAAGCCATGGAAATATAAATGCATCCAAAGAACATTATTTTTAGAATCATAATTGCATTAAAATACATTTGAAAGCTTATATCTTATAACAAAGTTTTACCTAATGAAAACAGTAAAAAAAGCAGACTCTAATAAGTTATATGCATACAAAAATATTTGAATATAAAAACACTCAAAATGTATCCAAACAATGAATCAAATCAACTTACAAATGACCCATAGTTTCAAAAAGAAAACTTGCCAAATTGTCTTAGTCTTTTTAAAATTAACAACAACTATCACTTAACTATTATAATTTAACAAAAGTAGGCACTTCTTTCTCTTAGACAACACAATCTAGGTCTACAAAACTTGTTTTGATCCCTAATATTAGCAAACATCCTCAGTAATACAGAATACTTAAAACAATAAAATGATTACATGATCCCGCATGTCAAATACCAAATTCTCTTCAGGGGTTACATCCCCTGGTTAACAGAACTTTTTTACCAAGAAACAATGTATTACAAAAATTTGGTTATGTCCATGCAAATTAAGAATGATGTTGAGTAAATGAATTCTAAATTAAAAATTAATCTAAAAAGTGAAAATATATTCTTTTTAGTAACAATTAAAAATCCCTTGATCTTTTGGCAAGTGTACAAATTTAAATAAACAGGATTTTAAAGAAGCCGACAGCATTTTTCTTCAATAAATGTTGATTGAGTGATAAATTTTTTACATAAGCAAACAATTATACTATGCATATAAATTTGCAAAATGAATAAACATTAATTCAATGACAGATACAGTAGACTCCACGAAATCGGGTATCGGCTATAAGAATATATCGGCAAATGGGGTACGATTTTCGAACACAAAACCATTTCCTATATAAGCAATGTAAATTTTATCGGTCATACGGGTATCGGATAAGAGAATATATCGCCAAATCGAATAGAAAATTTGCAATTTTTTGGCCAAAACTGATTGAAATCGAATATTTTCATCGCCTGTTTACAGGAAATGACACCGGATGTACCGTTTATCGTCCGTATCAAAGCTTATGACACCCTTATTATTTGTCTATTGTCAGCTGATAAATCCAATTAAATATTTTGACAGCGATGAACAGGGACAGTGAAGCCTCAGGGCAAACAAACTGTAACCTGTCACCTCTTTTAAACAGCTTATTCAATCAGGCGTTAAAAAATCTGTTACAAATACACAGCAGCCTAGGACTATCCGTTATCGAGACGTTATTGGTACATGTGCTTACAATAATCCACGTTTAAATTCCATTGTCTCTTTTTAATTTTCGCATAAATTAATCCGCACAATTCAGAAACAAACAAAAAGTAATTTCTCAATCATGTTTAAAAAAACACTCATAGATTTTTGTACATTTCTTTGATCCGCCTTCCATCTTAATTTCATACGGAGACTGAATTTGATTGACAGTCAGTATGAAGGTAAACACTGATACCAACCCTCAATGAAATGCAACTTCAAAGGAAATTGTCGGCTCGTATCAAGACTGTGTTGTTTTGTCGGCTCTGCTTTGAAATCGTTTGATCTACAAAACTGTGTACGTGACATTTCACATTTTTAGCTGGGTTAAATTGGTCGATGATGCAATAATACTGAACTATGATACTTGAGATAAAATTGGGATGTAATTTATTATGGAATATGTTCGCATTGGTTAGTGTTTTAATACTTATTTCATATTCACGTTGTAAATGTCGCGGTAGCATAATATAAATTGAAACTTCGATTTTGTAGCAGAACATGACAGAAGGGTAATGACATAAAATAATGCATATTTATCCAGAACACGATCTACCTGACCTCCCTTGTCAACAAATATATGCAGATTTCATGATGAATACGATTACCGGCCAATCGGGTACTCCGGGCAATAGAATATTTTTAGCTGACAATTTGTGTATTCGATTTGCCGGAGTCTACTGTACTAATGTTACAGAAAAATCATGTTAGCTTGTTAAAAATCCTGCTGAAATTGTGTTTATTTAACAGTGCCATACAATGGACAAAAACATACACTTTGTATTGTAACTAAAAAGGGAAAATAATCAAAATATTGTTTTTATTTCACTGCATGAGTCTTTTTTTCTATTATTTTTTAAAACTACTAAACGTTCAGTAACTTTAGAAATTCATGTTATATTAGTCCAGTTTTACACCATATCTGTGTCCAAGATCATAAAACTAAATCTGGAGATCAGTCTCAAATCTCAAGCATCTGATTGGCTGAAATGGCGACCAGTCGCCATTTCAGCCAATCAGATGCTTCAGATTTGAGACTGATCTCAAAACATAGTTTTATGATCTTGGGCCCAGTTATCCAGCATGAATGTTTCGAGTTGATCACTTTACTTATACATACAGGTTTATAGAGTGTGCAACCAGTTAGATCCAGATCAGCTGGCACATCTATTGAGTAAAGTGCACATGATAGTAATGTACAATTACATGGCATCAGTTACCAAGGCCCAAGATCATAAAACTAAAATTGGAGACCAGTCTCAAATCTCAAGCATCTGATTGGCTGAAATGGCAACAGATTGCTATTTTCAAAATACATGCTGTTTAATTCTAATGTCATTTTGGCTGTCTGATATAAACTAAATTTAAAAAAATATTAACGCTCTTGTTAAGCATCAAAGAAAAGGATGAGATGAAGGAACACATTTATATGACTAATTATGACATTGTAGCAACTTCAATGAAAAAAAAAATAGAAACTGCATTTTCAAATCTTTCATCTAAAAGTGTTATTTCACTTCCAGTAGTGTTGAACTTGCACAGATTATTTTCTACAAGATTTTGAATTTTGTTAATTTGTTGGGAAAAAGTAGTGAGTAGAAGCTGAAAATCACTGCAGTCATTAGTGCATAAAAAGTCACAATGTAACATCTTCTGTTGTCTTTTTTCAAGACACAGTACTGCACAACTGAATATCACCATGAGTTTGAATTTTTCAAAGAGATGTTTTTAAGAAACAATAATGCACAGTTGAAATTCACTTAACATATGAGTTAAGGAATTTGCCAAAGCCGAAAAAATGCAAAAATTTAACCCTTTGCTCCATGGAATATGGCTGTTATCCCATGGGCAAACAGTGTACATCCAGATCAGCTGGCATATCTTGTTGTCAGATCAGGAACTACACTGTTCACTTGTAGATTTGTTAGATTATGTCTTACCAAGAAGCAACCAGTGAAAATCCCAATCAGACAGCACAGATGTGCCAGCTAATCTGGATCTACACTGGTCGACCAAGGAAAAGATCTGTACATATTAAGTAAAGGGTTAATTTGAACAAAATAAGATGACTCCAGTGTTCTAATGGCTCTTCTTTTTCCAACAAAAATCCCTAACTTGCGTGTTTCATTTTTTCAAGGATTGGTATAATCATGTCGAATCTCGGTCGTTTGCCAGGATCCTCATTCATGCATATCTGAAGAAGGCGTGAGATGTGTGAAGAGATCCCGGGAGGAATTGAGATTCTGAGACCTTCCAATGCCACCTGAAATTATACAATTTGTATGGAACAATTTAACAGAATGCATACTTTCAAAGGAATTGCCGGTATATAATAACCTCCTTTAAGAAGATTTCCTTATTTCCAAAAATACCTCTTTGATTTTCAAAATAACAATTTGAACAAAGTTTTAACATTGAACCCTTAAAGTACTAAGCACAGCACTTTTCAGGTTCCTGACTTGTTACCTTAGCTTAGTATGACCACGGTCTTCACTGTTTATTTAATACTTTCAGTTAATAAATGTCTGAAGTACCCCTATGACAGGCTCAAATTTAAAGAAACTGGGTCTGTTGCAAAAATTTAGCAAGTTGAGGATTAAGACTAGAAATGTGTCCATAGGACACGGATGCCCCGCTATGCATTGCTTCCAGATACTAAAGTGCAATGATGGGAATAATTTAGCATTTCAAAGACAGTGATGCTCGAGTAATTATAAGAATATGCATAAACTTGATGATCAAGTAAATTATTTGTATTTGTGGCACTGTTGTCTTCTCATTATGGAAATGTCTGTGAAGAAGTTGGCGGTAATGAAATGCAATGTCATAGTGAACATTTGTGCCAAGTTATTTTGAAATCCCTTCATTCATAAAGAAGTTATAGCCCGAACAAGTAAATTCAAGTTTTAGTAACTGTGACCTTGACCTTGGACTTACAGGCATGGGTAATGTACGCAACACACCGCCTTGTCATAGTGAACATTTGTGCCAAGTTATTTTGAAAACCCTCCATTCAAAACAAAGTTATAGCCCGGACAAGGAAATTCTATTTTTAGTAACAGTGACCTTGACCTTGGACCTACAGGCATGGACATGGTACACAACTCACCACCTTGTCATGGTGAACATTTCTGCCAAGTTATTTTGAAATTACTATATTCCTAATGTAGTTACAACCCTGACAAGAAAATTCTATTTTAGTAACAATGACCTTGACCTTGGACCTAGGCATGGGCATGGTACGGGACACACCATCTTGTCATGATGAACATTTGTGTCAAGTTATTTTGAAATCAATCTATTCCTAACAAAGTTACAGCCCGGACAAGAGAATTCTATTTTTAGTAACAGTGACCTTGACCTACAGGCATGGGCATGGTACGCGATACACCGCCCTGTCATGGTGAACATTTGTGTCAAGTTATTTTGAAATCCCTCCATTTATAATGAAGTTACAGCCTGGACAAGAAAATTATATTTTTAGTAACAGTGACCTTGACCTTGGACCTTCAGGCTTGGGTATTGTGCGGACACACTGCCTTGTTATAGTGAACATTTGTGCAAAGTTATTTTGAAATCCCTCCATTCATAACAAAGTAACAGCCCGGACAAGAGAATTCTATTTTAAGTAACACTGACCTTGACCTTTGACCTACAGGCATGGGCATGGTACGTGACACATCGCCCTGTCATGGTGAACATTTGTGCCAAGTTATTTTGAAATCCCTCCATTCATAACAAAGTAACAGCCCGGACAAGAAAATTCTATTTTTAGTAACAGTAACCTTAACCTTGGACCTAAAGGCTTGGGCATGTATGTGACATACCGTCTTGATATGGTGAACAATTTTACCTAGTTATTTAAAAATCCAATAAGAAATAACAAAGTAACAGAGCGGACAGGATTTTGCAAGAAAATTCTATTTTTAGTAACAGTGACCTTGACCTTGGACCTACAGTCACGACACACCGCCTTGTTATGGTGAACATTTGTGCCAAGTTATTTTGAAATCCCTCCATTCCAAACAAAGTTAAGGGCAAAGTGTATATTTTTCTTAACACAAAATGTAAGTGAAAAAGGGGCATAATTTGAAAATATTGGAAGCATGGTTATGGGTCTTGTTGGTTATGATGTAGATTTTGATGGTGAAAATATATTTCAAGTTTCAAGGCAGTATCTCAAGTAGTTTTTAAGTTATGGGCAAAATGCACAAAATAAAAGAAACAAGATATATTCCTATTAAAACTAATGTAAATGGAAGTATCAAAGGGCCATAACTTCTGAACAGAACATGTAAGAGCAAAACCCCACCTTTTTGCACAACAACATATCAGGCCAAGCATTGTGGTAAAGTTTCATCAAATTCCCAGCAGAGGTGTAGGAGGAGTTGCGTTCACAAGATATATTCCTATTAAAACTAATGTAAATGGAATTATCAAAGGGCCATAACTTCTGAACAGACCATGTAAGAGCAAAACCCCACCTTTATGCACAACAACATATCAGGCCAAGCATTGTGGTCAAGTTTCATTAAATTCCGACCAGTAGTGTAGGAGGAGTTGCGTTCACAAGAAATACTCCTATTAAAACTAATGTAAATGGAAGTATCAAAGGGCAATAACTTCTGAACAGAACATGTAAGAGCGAAACCCCACCTTCATGCACAACTACATATCAGGCCAAGCATTGTGGTCAAGTTTCATTAAATTCCGACCAGTAGTGTAGGAGGAGTTGTGTTCACGAGATATACTCCTATTAAAACTAATGTGAATGGAAGTATAAAAGGGCAATAACTTCTGAACGGAACATGTAAGAGCGAAACCCCACCTTCATGCACAACTACATATCAGGCCAAGCATTGTGGTCAAGTTTCATTAAATTCCGACCAGTAGTGTAGGAGGAGTTGCGTTCACGAGAATATCGGACGGACGGACGGACGGAAGGACGGACGGACGGACAGGAGCAACTCTTAATGCCCATCGCCATTTCATGGCGGGGGCATAAAAAAAGAACCTTTTTGACAATGACTTCTCACCTGTGTTCCCATAACCAGTCTTTATTTTATGCAAGTATTTCAAGCAAACAAAATTAAATTCCCTATATAGCTTTTACTGCTTTTACTGTGATTGATTACCTTCATGCCTATTTCCATGGGAGTTAAGTCAGCAAAAGGCACTTCTCTGGTTTCTAGTTCAAACAGCAGTATGGCAAAACTCCACATGTCAGCAGCTCGCTGGTTAATCTCCTCAGGCTTCTTCTGTAATGCTGAAATATACACGCATACAACTATGTTAATATCGCACAAAATTAACAAATCAGGGGCTACATTGTTCACTATTCAATTAATAAATTCAGTAAATAAATATCTGTAAAAAAACACTATTCAATATGATTGACCTGGCTCAAATTGAAGGATGGATAAATCTACTACTGTATGTATCTATACTGGTGCTGTCAAATTGCATTTTTTGTGCTCAAAACATGTTAAATTTAAGCATAGCGGCTGGGTGATATAGGAATGGTCTTCGTCCGTCCGTCTGTCCTTCCATGCGTGCACAATTCGTGTCCGTTCCATAACTTTTCAACCCCTAGAAGGAATTCCATGAAACTTTACTCAAATGTTCTCCCCATCAAGATGATGTGCAGAACCCTTGTTCAAGCCTGGCTGGCTCAAGGTCAAGGTCACCAGTGGTTTTTGAAGATTTGAACCATGTATTTCATGTCCGTTCATATCTTCTGAACCCCTAGAAGGAATTTCATGAAACTTTAGTCAAATGTTCTTCCCATGAAGACGACATGCAGAACCCATGTTCAAACATGGCTGGCTCAAGGTCAAGGTCACCAGTGGTGTTTGAAGATATGAACCATGTATTTCATGTCTGGTTCATATCTTCTGAACCCCTAAAATGGAATTTCATGAAACTTTAGTCAAATGCTCAGCCTATGAAGACGATGTGCAGAACCCACGTTCCAACATGGCCAGCTCATGGTCAAGGTCACCAGTGGTGTTTGAAGATTTGAACAATGTACTTCATGTTCGGTTCATATCTTCTGAACACCTATAAGGAATTTCATGAAACTTTAGTCAAATGCTCAGCCCATGAAGACGACATGCAGAACCCATGTTCCCACCTGGCTAGCTCAAGGTCAAGGTCACCAGTGATGTTTGAAGATTTGAACTATGTATTTTGTGTCTGGTTAATATCTTTAGAACCCCTAGAATGAATATCATGAAACTTTTATCAAATGTTCAGCCCATCAAGATGATGTGCAGAACCCATGTTCCAACCTGGCTGGCTCAAGGTCAATGTCATTGAAGATTTGAACTATGTATTTTGTGTCCTGTTCATATCTTCTGAACCCCTGCAATGAATTTTATCAAACTTTAGTCAAATGTTCATTCCACCAAGATGATGTGCAGAACCCATGTTCCAACCTGGCTGGCTGAAGGTCAAGGTCACTAGTTGTCTTTGAAGGTTCATATTTAACCATGTTTTTCATATTTGCTCCATAACTTCCAAACTGCTGGAGATATATGTCTTAATTTGCAATGAAGCATGCATAACCTTTCCAACATTCCTGCATGCAGCGGGGGATATTGGCGTTGTTCCGACTGCCTTGTAAAGAGAAGTTTTGGAAGTGTTCAGCTTTTCATAACAAACATATTGGAAAAACTTTGACTAGAGAGTTTAGGAAATTGGGAGACTATTTCTCCCAAATCTCCCTCTAAGCCAAGTAAAGGATTAACTTGGACAGACTACTGCTTCTATCATATTGAGGAATCTGGGATGCATATTCTTACCCTCGGGGGATACCCATGCAGGGGAATGGAGTTTTCCCCTCTCATGAAACGAAAACTTGTAGTCAGCCATGTTAATTCTGGCGGTCAGGTCTTCATCAATCTGAAAATATTAAAGAAACAAATTTGTAAATATACCATATAGTAGTATAACTAAACAATTTGAAGTATCCAAGTTGAAGTATTGTATGTATCCCACAAACTGGTATTTGCCAAACATTTCTCACATGTTAAGTAAGATAAAATTGCCATTTTCAATCAATTATTTCTGAATTTGCAGGATTGTTTTTATTCGATGTAAAATAGTGCTGTTTTACTTCCTTTTATATTTTCATGAAAATTCATATTTTTGCGGCCTTACTGGTCAACAGTTAAAATTTTTCAAAATTTCAGAATATTTGAATATTTATATTATACACAAACTTAAATGACAAAACCAAGTTCCTGGTGAATAAAACAATAAGAAGTGTTGTTGTTTTGTCTAGTTTTAAGTTGTTTTGTGTATTTTATTATACTATATTTTCAATGATAACTTACTACTTAGCTAATATAACAACAAAATCATCTAGAAAAAATAAAGCAAATACTGGGCATACTCTTTCCTACTTAAACTGCATGAAAAATCATCAACAGAAAACACATGCTTTTGTACTCTACACTGGTCAAAAGTTCCAATTGCACACTTTTCAATTTTGAATATCTTAAAGTTAACTTATTCAAATTGAATGAAAGTTTGACTTAATGTTAATAATGATCAAACAACAATAATTTTTTGAAAACCGTGCATATGTTTTACGTTTTACGTCATCCAAGTCGGCATACGTCTTTTATGCATTATCCCCGTGCAGCAAGCGAATTTTATTTTTTTACAATCGTTTTTGTTTTTCACATGTTCACCGACTCAAGACAAACACGAAAAACACACCAACAAATTGTAACCATGGAATGGTTGACGTCAGCAGACAACGACATTGCCGTCAAAATTCTTTTCACAGGCACAACTTCAAATTTGTTGTAAAAAAATCTTGACGGTTTTCGTAAATGCAAAAGAAATACCTTATTTTTGCATATTTTACTAATTTAAGAATAAAATCAAACGATATTATTTTCTAGATTGATTACGTTGCTTACGTTGAACGCTGATGTTACTCAATTACGTCATTAAATATTTACGTAAAACAACGTAAAATTGAAAAACTTAGTGTATCATTTGTTGGATAAGTGTCCAATAAATAAAAATTTAAAACTAAAATTTATAGAAATTCAATAAAATTCAAAATCGAATTATTCGAAAATGACGCTTATTCATTCAAAAGGCGTATCCGAAAACTGGTCAATTTTATCGAAATGAATACATTTTTTTCGTTTGGAAAGGCTGTTACACATCTATCATAGAAAATTGTATCATCCCAAACTGCTAGACAATTCAAAAGCTTTTGGCACAAAAGATTGTGTGAAAAATGGAATTTTCTCCTTGAAATCCTGTAAAACTTTATGGATAAAATAAAGTTGAGTGTGTTGGCTCATCATGCCCAGCAGACCATTACAAAGCTACAGAAAGCTATTTCAGTGCAATGGAATGGCAAACTACAGTTTTTCCTTTAAATCTGCATGAAATTTAAATTATACAGAGATGAGACTAGAATGTTGTGTTCCGCGGAACACATGTGTCGCCTGCTGGCAAAAAGTTGAAATGTGGGCCTATGGTTAATCATATATTATAAAATGTTTTTATTCAAGTTGATTTCAATACTACGCCACAGAACATATGAGTCACCAAAATTGCATTTGAAAGGGGAATTACTAAAAAAATGGTGAAACCTGAGTTTTCATTCTTCACCAGTTGGTATGTGCATGCAGATGAAATATTCAAAGAATTAAGTGAACTGAACAAGTACTTTCAATTTTACAGGCAACATTATATTTCATGTTAAAGTTGCATTTGAAAGGGGCATAACTCATAAAATATTCAAACAGGAGGTTTCATTCTTTATGTCACCAATGTCGTTGTTCATCCAGATGATATATTCCAAGTATTAAGTGAATAGGACATATACTTTCAAAGTTATATGCAACATTAGGTTGCATTTGAAAGGGATGTAACTCAAAAATAGTTAAACAGGAGTTATGTTGTTGTATCCAATGTTGTTGTTCATGAAGATGAAATGTTTCAAGTATTATGTAAATAAAATAGGTAAAAATAATTATAGGCAACATAAGGTTTCATGTTAAAGTTTCATGTGAAAGGGACATAAGTCATAAAAAGTCAAACCGGAGTTATCATTCTTGTTGTTAGTGATGACGATGTTCATGAAGATGATATATTCTGAATATTAAATGAACAAGACAAGTACTTTAAAATGTAATGTCAACATTAAGTTCCGTGTTTAAGTTGCATTCGAAAGGGGCATAACTAAAAAAATATTCAAACAGAAGTCATAGTCCTTATTGTAACCGATGTTGTTGTTCCTGGAGATGATATATTCCAAGTTTTGAGTGAAAAGGACAAGTACTTTCAAAGTTATGAACAATATTAAATTTCATGTTAAAAGTTTAATTTGAAAGGGGCACAACTAAAAAAAATATTGAAACTGGAGTTATCATTCTTGCTGTCACAGAAGACGTTGTTCATGCTGATGATATATTCAAAGTATGAAGTGAATAGGAGAAGTACTTTCAAAGTTATAGACAACATTAAGTTTCATATTTAAGTTGCATGTGTAAGGGGCATAACTCATAAAATAGTCAAACAGGAGTTATCTTGTTGTCACAGAAGGCGTTGTTCATGCAGATGATATGTTCCAAGTATGAAGTGAATAGAACAAGTACTTTCAAAGTTATAGGCAACATTAAGTTTCATGTTAAAGTTTTATTTGAAAGGGGCATAACTAAAAAATATTGAAACTGGAGTTATCATTCTTGGTTTCACAGATGGCGTTGTTCATGCTGATGATATATTTCAAGTATGAAGTGAATAGGACAAGTACTTTTAAAGTTATAGGCAACATTAAGTTTCATATTAAAGTTCATATTAAAGTCATTTGAAAGGGGCATAACTAAAAAAAATGAAACTGGAGGTATCATTCTTGTTGTCACAGATGGCGTTGTTCATGCAGATGATATATTCTAAGTATTAAGTTAATAGGAAAAGTACTTTCAAAGTTATAGGCAACATTAAGTTTCATATTAAAGTTCCATTTTAAAGTCATTTGAAAGGGGCATAACTCAAACAAGAAGCTGTGTTCGGAAAACACATATGCCCCCGGTAGCGAAGTTTGTAACGATACAAATTTTAAATGATAGCACAGTGTTACAACTGCAACTAAAACCACAAGTTAGTTCTAAATAATGAAAATAACCGTCTGGTGCCAGAACCTGTACATGAAAAGAATTTATCATAACAAGAGCCAGTCGGAAACGACTGCACGCTCGACTATTCGAAGTCAGACATATTTAAGCACATTTAAAACTGGGCTTCATTTAAACTGGGGAGTGATTCAGGAGTTTATGACACCCAACACACACACATGAACAAAAGTTTCTTAATCCAAGTTAGGAAATCAATAAATTACAGTTACTTTATTATTGTAGTTTTTTTTAGAGGGTTTACACAACCCAGTCCATACACCCGTGATCCCACACCCATCAACCCACTATCCCTGCCCACCTATAGTGATGTGGTGGAGTGTGGTGTAGTATAGTAAGGTATGGTATGCTGGTTGCTGTTGTTGGTGGTGTGGGTGTTGTTGCTGTTGTTGGTATTGTTGTTCGTGTTGGTAATGTTGGTGTTGTTGGTGGTGTTGGTGTTGTTGTTGGTGTAGTTGTCAATGTTGTTGTTGGTGTTGTCAGTTGTTGGTGTTGTTGATGCTATTGTGGTTGGTTGTTGGTGCTGTTGATGCTATTGTTGTTGGTGGTGGTGTTGTTGTTGGTGGTGTTGTTGACGGTGTTGTTGGAGGTGTTGTTGACGGAGTTGTTGGTGGTGTTGTTGACGGTGTTGTTGGTGGTGTTGTTGACGGTATTATTGTTTGTGTTGTGGTGGTGGTGTGGTGTGAGATGGGGTGGTGTGGTGGGGGTGGTGGTGGGTGGTGGTGGTGTGGGGGTGGTGGTGGTGTGGTGGTGGTGGGTGTGGTGTGGTGTGGTGTGGTGTGGTGTGGTGTGGTGTGGTGTGGTGTGGTGTGGTGTCGTGTCGTATCGTATCGTATCGTATCGTATAGTATAGTAAAGTATAGTATAGTATAGTATAGTATAGTATAGTAACCACTCAACAGTTAAGTACATCTGTTTTAAACCTTTTCTATAGCATTACCTTAGAAAAACACTAACATTGAAACTTAAACCATAATTTCAAAGTCTTTATTCTAATTTCTAAGCGAAAAAGGGCAAAAATCAAATAAAACAAGTTAACCATTTATATCCAAGTATAAAATGGGGAGATAATTCCAGAAAAAAGGTAGCCAGACTTACGTAACTTGTAAGGGTCATCATCTGTGCACTGTTAAGTATGTGTGTAAACTTTAATGCCAGATCTCTTTGTGGATATTGCGAAATATCCAACATGCCGAAATAAGTTAACCCTTTTCTAAGTACAAAAAGGGGAGACAACACCAGAAATAAGGTACCCAGAGTTATGTAACTTGTCAGTGTCATGACCTGTGAACTGTTAAGTAAGTGTGTAAACATTCATGCCAATGCTCATTGTAGAAATTCAGAAATATCCAACTTGCCGAAAAATGTTAACCATTTATCTCTAAGTACAAATTGGGGAGAAAACCCCGAATTAAGGTAGCCAGAGTTATGTAACTTGTTAAGAGTCATACCCTGTGCACTGTATATTAAGTTTGTAAACTTTCATGCTAATGATCTTTGTAGAAATGGAAAAATATCCAACTTGCCGAAACAGGTTAACCATTTTTCAAAGTACAAAAAGGGGAGATAACACCAGAAATAAGGTACCCAGAGTTATGTAACTTGTCAGGGTCATGACCTGTGAACTGTTAAGTAAGTGTGTAAACTTTCATGCCAATGCTCTTTGTAGAAATTCAGAAATATCCAACTTGCCGAAAAATGTTAACCATTTATCTCTAAGTACAAATTGGGGAGAAAACTCCGAATTAAGATAGCCAGAGTTATGTCACTTGTTAAGAGTCATACCCTGTGCACTGTATAGTAAGTTTGTAAACTTTCATGCTAATGATCTTTGTAGAAATGGAAAAATATCCAACTTGCCGAAACAGGTTAACCATTTTTTTAAGTACAAAAAGGGGAGATAACACCAGAAATAAGGTACCCAGAGTTATGTAACTTGTCAGGGTCATGACCTGTGAACTGTTAAGTAAGTGTGTAAACTTTCATGCCAATGCTCTTTGTAGAAATTGAGAAATATCCAACTTGCCGAAAAATGTTAATGGGACGGACGGACGGACAGACGGACGGACGGTTCAATCACTAGATGCCGGGGGCATAAAAATACTGAAACAGGAGTTATCATTCTTGTTGACACAGATGGCGTTGTTCATGCAGATGATATATTTCAAGTATGAAGTGAATAGGACAAGTACTTTCAAAGTATTTGGCAACATTAAGTTTCATATTAAAGTTCCATATTAATGTCATTTGAAAGGGGCATAACTCAAAAAATATTGAAACAGGAGTTATCATTCTTGTTGTCATAGATGGGGTTGTTCATGCAGATGATATATTCCAAGTATTAAGTTAATAGGACAAGTACTTTCAAAGTTATTGGCAACATTAAGTTTCATATTAAAGTTGGGGGACTACCGGACGACGGCACTGCCGACGACGACGACATCGCCGGACAATAGGATCCCTATGTGTCTACCTGCTATCGCAGGCGACACAAAAACGATCACAAATGATAGCCGATGCAATGATAATTAACTTGAGAATTGCTTTCTGAGAACAAGTGAGCTAAAATATTATTATTTTTTAATCTGGTTAAGCAGACTTGAAATTTTTGGTGTGCTTTAAAAGAATATTGATTCTTCTTCATTGTAATTTACACTATTTTGAAAGATTCAATTAAATTATTGGAAAAATTAACATTTATCAAGTGTGCACTTAGAACTTTTGACTAGTGTAAAACAATGTTCTAAGTCCCTTGTTAGTAAAATATTGTCAAAACAATTCAATCACAGCAAAATTTGACACAAATGGGTAGCAAAACTCACAAAATACTGGTAAATATGGTTGAAAATACTGTGCCTCTAAAATTGTCTGGACAAGCATAAGCTTCATTGAAATCCATGTAATTAAAACATTCAAAAAGTGAGAAAAGTCTTGAGATTAAGAAATGGGAATATCGATTGAAATTGAAGGGAAAACACACTCAGTCTTGGCAAATGTATTTTTTGATTTTATTTGTACGACTATCTCAGAAAATGAAATATGTACCCAAGGTTATAAAACTGAGCATGGAAACCAGTCTGAAATCTCGAGCATCTGATTGGCTGAAATGGCGACCAGTCGCCATTTCATCCAATCAGATGCTTGAGATTTCAGACTGTTTTTCAATCTCAGTTTTATAACATTCAACCATGGTCTATATATCAATTCAGAGAAAGTATCTAGTATATGTTTACTTGAAGTACACATGACATTCATTACAAATGATATGCCTTGTCCAGTAATTTTATAAGCACTGTAAATAACTCCTAGGATAACTTTCAGACTTCAATGATAAAAGTCTTTGATAATTCGCTTGTATTCCCAGATATAACACAGATATGACCTTGGTAGAACCCACAGTCTTACTCTTTCTTGATGGACTGATGAATTATTAAATGTATCAAACATACAGCAGTTGGGGTTTTTCTTTTGTATCAATAAATTTCAATATTTTAAAACAGCTGAATCTATGTCTTTAAGAGGGTATAAATTACTTTATTTCAAGAAACACCCGAGTCAAAATCTGATTTAGTAAATTTTACTTTCAAAGTGCTAGTCCCAATTTTTCAAGGGCTAAACATTAAAAGATTTAAACCTCTGTGAAAGAAAGTTATTTTACAGTTGTCAGCAATCTTTCCACTTGCCTGCAAAGACTATGACAAAACAATTATGATATTCATAATGGCGGTAATGATTATGATGATGATGATGATGATGACAACAGTCAATGATAATGCCTGATGATGAATTTACTATAACATTGTTATTTGAACATTAACTGAATGATGGAATGATGTAAAACATTTAAACATTCAGGGAAATCACAGGCTTCTTAAAACATTCCATTCCACTTTTACCCCAACAATTGTCCCGTCCGGGGACCGATATTTTGGATCATCCACGTTTATCTTTGCAAGATCCTCGTCAATCTAAACAAAAAGGTCTGAAAACTGATAACTCTGTGTTGAAATCCACTGAAAACTCCTTTCTGTCTATAATTCTTAAACAATTAAATCGATTAACAAAATTCGAAGATTTTTTTTCAACAGATAACTATCTAACTACTTACTACTTTCTTTTCTTCAGCAGATTGGGTCCATACCACTTTCTACTTTTATACTGAATTCAGTAAAACCTTGATACTACAAGCATCAAAACTTTGAGCACCCAGTAAACCTCAAGGTAGTATGCCAGTGTCATCATAACCTTGAGCACATGTGTAAGTCATTTGGTTCTAATTTGCTCTTAATAACAATTGGAAATAAAAATGTTTGGATGATATAAAAAAAATTGCGAAATATACCCAAATTAGCAAAAGCAAAAACGTGATCACAGTCAAAAACAAACACTTCTTCTTTATTCAATATTGGCCATTTACCATGAGACATCTAAACCTTAAGCATCATATTGTCCTTGAGGTTTCAAAGTTTAACTGTATTCTCTCCCCATACAGTATGCTTTCTTAACACTGTTTTCATTTCATTATGAAAAAAATTTGCTTGGTACATCTCTCTATATAAAAAAAATCTCAAAAGCTTCTGGTCTGTGCACAATGTTTTGTCATGTGACATAATATCCTAGCATACACATTTTGCAACAAGTTGTTGCAACAAAGCTTGCTGTCATTCACCGTGACCAATGTGACTGTTCCAGCCCACACACCCAAGTGACGTGTGATAACAAATAATAGTTATTATAGTAAATATGAGAAATGAATCAACGTTTTATTGTTTCAATTGGATATGCAAAACATCTAGGTTGATAGAGTGAGGCCATATGGACTTCACACACTTCAACTGAAATGTTTTTCTTTCATTTTTATTCGAATTTAAAATGCCAAAAGATGCACAATCCTGATAATATACAAAAAAATATCTTTTAAATATTACTCTGTTTAAAGAGAAGAGTTATCATACCATAACATGTTTACTGGTTAGGATGAGGTTAGGTATCATCGGATCTAGTGTGTGTAGGAACTCCATCCCCCGGGCAATATCTATGGCAAACCTTAGCGCTTGATTCTGGTCTACAACTATACCTGCAAGCAAAATGCATAAGTGCACAAGATCATGCTGAGACTGCAGCTGGAGACCAGTCTCTAATTCTAAGCAGCTGATTGGTTGAAATTAACCACAGTCTTACATTGAACATAACATATGCAAGGTTTTTGAGACTGGTCTTGAAATCAAGTTAAATGATTGTTGTCAATAGAAATGGAACAACATTTTAAATGTGGGGCAATGCATCCTTAAGGTCCTTTCAGAACTTTATAAACATTCGTTTGATTTGTTATTGACAGATATAGATTGTTATACTGATTTCTTTTCTGAATCTATAAATACAGTACTCAGTTTACTATGTTATCCAAAGCTTATCATTATAAAATTTGCCATTCACTGTCCCCTATGACCTCTCACAAATATTTAATGGATATCTAACACACTATAATAAAACAGAATCTACTCAAGTAGGTTAAATGTTTTGTAAAATCATCAAACTATACATAGAACTCAGTTTATTCACACTCGCCATTTTATAAACTCTATACTTTGTATACAGAGATTTCCTTTAAATAATACACTCAACAAAGGATGCATGATAAAATCGAATCCACATAAAAAGTACAAGATTTAAAAAAATAACAAAAAAACAGTGCCATATGACAGAATGTACAAACCAGTTTCTCCATGTAGGACATTAAAGAGTGAACCATAAGGCATAAACTGTGAGATAACAACAAGATCTGGTGGCTGATTGCAACAAGCTAACACTGGCAGGATATTCTGATGATTGAAGATTCTGAAAAATACACAAAACTTGATTACAGACATTGTTTTTCCTGTTTCCAAGTAATTGTTCAGCAATACAGACAACTACCAGCTGAAATGGCTGGAAAAGTAAAAAAAATAGTGAAAAATTAAAGTTCATAAAAATTCCAAACTTGTTATTTTGTATTTTTTGCTTTTGAAACTGAGTACAGAACTGAAAAGATTTTTGAAATTGGTCAACTGGTTGCTGAGATATTGTCATTTGAAAAATGGCAAGTGAAGTGACAACAAGAGCTGTCAGAGGAGACAGCATGCTCGACTATTCAAATCATTTGAAACAAATGCAATTTGAAGATTAAAACAATAACAACTATGGCCATACATTCATGTGCAATCAGGAAAAATATTAACAAGTGAATGGTACATGAGAAATTCTTTTCAAATAACAGAAATAATTCCTAAATGTACCATAAATATTAAAACTGAATAGGGAAATAACTATGAAATATTTCTGAATTTGTTAGAAAACTTGTTAGTAATTTTTTATTAGAGACATTTACTTTTAGTCAACTTCAGTAATGTTACAGAAAAAGAACTGAAATGAAAATATAATGGTAGTTTGAAGTTGATACCTTAAGTATTTGCAAAGTTATCGATGAAGTGCACTTAAGTGAAAATATAAGTGAAACTAGAAATGTGTCCATAGGACACGGATGCCCCGCTATGCATCATTTTCAGACACTCAAGTGCAATGATGGGAATAATACGCAATACACTGCCCTTTCATGGTGAACATTTGTGTCAAGTTTTTTTGAAATCCCTCCATTTATAATGAAGTTACAGCCTGGACAAGAAAATTCTATTTTTAGTAACAGTGACCTTGACCTTGGACCTTCAGGCTTGGGTATTGTGCGGACACACTGCCTTTTAATGAACATTTGTGCAAAGTTATTTTGAAATCCCTCCATTTATAACAAAGTAACAGCCAGGACAAGATAATTCTATTTTTAGTAACAGTGACCTTGACCTTTGACCTACAGGCATGGGCATGGTACGTGACACACCGCCCTGTCATGGTGAACATTTGTGTCAAGTTATTTTGAAATCCTTCCATTCATAACAAAGATACAGCCTGGACAAGAAAATTCTATTTTTAGTAACAGTGACCTTGACCTTGGATCTACAGGCATGGGTATTGTGCGGACACACCGCCTTGTCATGGTGAACATTTGTGCCAAGATATTTTTAAATCCCTCCATTCATAACAAAGTAACAGCCTAGACAAGAAAATTCTATTTTTAGTAACAGTGACCTTGACCATTGACCTACAGGCTTGGGCATGTACGTGACACAATGTCTTGATATGGTGAACAATTATACCAAGTTATTTAAAAACCCAATAAGAAATAACAAAGTTACAGAGCGGACACGATTTTGCAAGAAAATTCTATTTTTAGTAACAGTGACCTTGACCTTGGACCTACAGGCATGGGTATTGTACGCGACACACCGCCTTGTCATGGTGAACATTTGTGCCAAGTTATTTTGAAATCCCTCCATTCATAACGAAGTTAAGGGCCGACTGTATATTTTGCTTAACACAAAATGTAAGCGAAAAAGGGGCATAATTTGAAAAATATTGGAACCAGGGTTATGGGTCTTGTTGGTTATGATGTAGATTTTGATGGTGAAAATATATTTCAAGTTTCAAGGCAATATCTCAAGTAGTTTTAAAGTTAGGGGCAAAATGCATATTTTGCTTAACACAAAATATAAGAAAAAAGGGGCATAACTTGAAATATATTGACAGCAGAGATATGGGTCTTGTTGGTAATGATGTAGAATTTGATGGTGAATATATATTCCAAGTTTCAAGTTGATATTTCAAGTAGTTTATAAGTTATGGACCAAAGTGCATATTTTCCTTAACGCAAAATTTAAGTGAAAAAGGGGCATAACTTGAAAAATATTTGTAGCAGAGTTATGGGTGTTGTTGGTAATGATGTAGAATTTGATGGTGAATATATATTCCAAGTTTCAAGTTGATATCATAAATAGTTTTCAAGTAATGGACCAAAGTGCATTTTTTGTTTAACAGACGCCGACGCCGACGCCGACACCGGGGCGAGTAGGATAGCTCCCCTATTCTTCGAATAGTCGAGCTAAAAATGTAATGAATTTAAGTTCATAAAAAGTCCAAACTGGTTGCTCCATATGTTTGTACAGTCTTTACAGTGATCAAAATCACTCACGTCATACTCATATGTGGCAGATAAAAAATTTTATGGAGCTTTATTGACCAACATTAAATAAATCACAAGAATTTTAATTTATGTGCTTAATATACAATTATTACTGTTTCTTATTATTTAAATGTGCATTTCTGTTAAAATACATGTTGAAGCATCAAATATAAGTGCTTTAGAACTTGTGGTATTGCATAAAGATAAAAAAATTCATATTTTTAAGAAAGTGTGTTACACTGGTGTCACACTCCTGACAACCATATAAGTACATTGTACTCAAAAATGTTTCACTAAGGCCATTCCTGCTTGTCACAATTTAACAAAACATGACATAGACTTCTAGGAAAAAACATGCTCTTGTTTTCTTGTAAAGGATATGTGGACAGAATATTGCAATATGTGCATAATGTCACACTCCTGACAAATTTAGCTTACACTTTCTGACGGGAGCTGCAGATAAATATAATTTTAATAGAGGTGATCATATTATAATTATTGCATCTAGAAACATTAAACTTAATGATGCACAAAACATTTCTTATGTACTTTTAATCTTTAAAGTCCTATAAATTTATAAAGCAAAGATGTATTGATTTTCTTGAGGTATTTTCTAAACTACCACGCTTGACTTTATAGCATAAATTTTGATTACTTTAAGTATAATATGCTTATTTTTATCATTATTTGAAGCCGAATAAATGCACCTTTTACTAAAACAACACAAAAACATGTCTTTATTCACGCTTTTTGTAAAATAATGGTCTGAACAAATGTGACTTTTAAAAGTGTCACACTTTTTTGTCACACTCCTGACATTTTTTGCCCATTATTTTAGAATATTTTTTTAACGGATGGTGCTATTTTGATGAAACTTCACAAATCTCTTAAGGGCATGATGAGACACCTCTGCAAGGTAGGAAAATGCAAGTAACTGTTTGTTGTATATTTTTATAACATGAAAACCCAAACCAGCCTTTTTTTTTTAAACAGCCCAGCTATCACTTATTAATCCAGGTAACATGGCTTTCATGTACTGTCATCAGGGCCCGACATCGTAAAACTAAGACTGAAGACCAGTCAAAAATCTCAAGCATCAGGTTGGCTGAAACAGCACACAAGTTGACAAAACATTCAATTAGATGCTTGAGATTTGAGTCTTGTCTCCAGCTTTAGTTTTATGATCTCGGGCCCAGGATACCTGTGGTTTCATATTTGCTCTAAGTACTGATTCCCACCATGTTACATACACATCATAGCAGGTACTTTTATATAGAATTATGAAACAGATAAAAACAGTTTGTCACCAGAACTTGGATGACGTACAATCCTGTGTTTTTCCAGTCTTTTCTATAATAGTTTATTCAACATTCAATCGGGAAGAGGTTTACAGATTCTGTGATACAGTGAACTACTACAGCATCATTGGTAGATATTAGCTTTCTACAATTCAATGACACTAGAGGTGAGAGACCAATGACACTGGCTGTTTTCTATAAAATTCTTTATTGTGGAGAACTTTACTTTTTTATGAACTAACATGCATAAGAGAAATTAATAAAGGTGACCAAAGGAAAACTTCTCAGAATTATTTTGAACTCAGGAGGCGGTAGTGGAAATCAGACCTGCGTCATCAGACATGTTTTTCCCGAAAAACATGGGTTGAACAAATTTTTTAAGGGACATCTAAGAAACATTTCTGTCAAATTATTTAGAAATCTGGTCAGTGGTTTCAAAAGATGTTTGAAGTTATTTTTTTCTTTTGGCACAGTGAACCAGAGCTCTACATGGGACCATTTTATTTTAATCCTTTCCTCCCAATATACTCCTAAATGGCATGGGTGAACAGTTAAGTTTCAGCCTTGAGTTGAAAACCAGTAGTGGGAATGAACTTTCAAGAAGGGCAAATTGTGATTTTGTGTGATCAATACAATGTTTTACATGCATCTTGAAACTTGTATCCTACAGAAATTTTGATGATAAGCGAGTGTTGATAATATACAAGTTTAAGGAAATGTTGCTACATGATACATGTCCATTTAAACATGAAATATCTGCCAAATAATGCTTACTTGATATACCAAATTATGGAGCAAAGGTATACACAATTTGACAACTTACCTAAGTCGGGGAAATTCCTCTTGAAAGTCTCTAGAGTTTCTAACGCTAACTTCTCGCATGCTGAGGACTTTTGCGACAATATCATTATCTTGCCACAGGCCCCTCCACACCTCTCCAGAGTGTGTTGTGGCCATGTGCGTCACTAACTTCAATTGTGAAATTTCTATACCCTGATGTCGCGATAATAAGGCGTCTCTGCTACGTGTCTTATAACCAAGCCAACTTCTGTCTTTAAACGGTATTTTTTGTAAATCTTGACCTAAGGATGCAGCTCGCTCTGGAAAAATTAAAAATACAATTCATAGTCAAACTTGTGTCCTAGAGCATCCAGGGCCCAAGGTCATATAACTGAGATTGGTGACCAGCCTCAAATATCAAGCATCTGATTGGCTGAAATGGCGACCATTCTACTTGATACTGGTCTCCAGAGTTAGTTTTGATTCTGGGCCCTGTGTTGTACTTTGGATTATTTCAAACCTTATTGTGTGTGCTGAATTAATGTAATGAACTCACCATTTATTGTTCATAACATTGTTTTACAGAAACTCATTTCCAGAATTTACTGACATTTGAACAGAGTACTTTGACAAAGTTAACAGAATTGCAGGCTGTTCTGGGTCTAGACTGAACATAAATGTGCTTCTTATTTAAGACCTTTTTTGTCACCATTTTCTTTAACTCTTTCCTCCATATATACACCTTTATTGCAAGGTCAAACAGTTTAGATCCAGATCAGCCGGCACATCTGTGCCGTCTTATCAGGATCTGCAATGTTAGCTTTTTTATTTTTTAGGTAAATTCTGACCAATTAGCAAACAGTGCAGATCCTAATCAGATGGCACAGATGTGCTGGCTGATCTTGATCTGCACTGGTAGCACATGCATAAAAACATGTATATGTGAAGAAAAGGGTTAAAGAATAATATTTACACTTCCATCTCATCCTCTATGATGAATTCTTATTAACATAACAAATCATAATTCTAATTAACATAACAAATCATAATTCTTGATGGTACACAGTGTGGCGTATTACCTAAACAGGCGGGGCTACAGTAAAAGCCCCTCACAATTTATTGGACTGGGCACAATGTTTTGACAGATGACATCACTGAGCACGCAAGTTTTGCTATGAAATGCTGTTAAAAAGCATGCTGTCATTCGCTTTGTCATCAACATGGCTGTTCCGGCAGCCACTCAAAAAAGCTGTAATTTCACGAATTCTTCTCACAATTTCTTTACTAAAGTGAGTATTTGTCAGTGAAAGAAGGAATTAATAAATATTTGATGGTTTGCATTTAGGTGTGAAAACAGTTGGATTGTTTAAAGTATGTGTGAAGCTCTTCAGGCTTTACCCACTTAAAACAACCCAACTTTCACACCCCAATGAAAACCATCAAATATCATTTCAATCCTTAACTAAATATCTGCCCAAATAATTTATGACTGATATATTGACAACAGTATACAACATTAAAAATCTTTAGAAGCATAGAGTCATATACTTTATAATCCTCATTAGAACTGCTGATTTCTGGAATTTCAATTTTGTATCAGACTTTAACAAATGTGAATAAAATGTCTCATGCTGGTGTTTATAGTCTATCGTGATCTTCAGTACCCAACACTTGAAATTCATCAAAAAAATCTTTTTCTATACCTTTTAACATCTTTTCTAAGTATGGTTTTGCTTTATCTGTTGGAGTTTCATCAAATTTATTAGCCATAGCCACCATAGCACCATTGTTGACTAGATCCTCTGCAATCTGATCGTGTCCCCAAAAACATGCGTAGTGTAGAGGTGTATTACCATGCTCATTGATAGCATTAATGTTAGCCTTGTTGTGTAAAAGCTGCAAAAATAACAGACTGTGTTAACATTTTATCCCACAGATGTTATCCCATGGCAAACAGTGTAGATCCAGATCAACCGGCACTACACTGTTCACCTTACGTTTACCTCTTAAGCTAATGTGGAACATTTAGAAACCAAATTAAAACAAGTAAGTTCAACCTGACCAAAAACAGATTTAATTTTCATTGCAAGAAAATTAGCCAGGCAAGGATTCTCAAGTTACAATGTACATGATGATTTCACTGGCTACCTTTCTGTTTCTGCTAACTTGACCGATTCTTCTTCAACAGTTAAATAATAGGAGAATAAGGAGTATTACTTCTATTGTTTACAACTGCATTCAGAGTCTCAGACTATCGCATTCCTACTTCGAAAGAAATAACTCACCATTAATGCAATATCTCTCCTTCCATGACTACATGCCAGATGGAGTGGTGTGTCGTCCCCCATGTTTGTAGCGTTGACACGGGCTCCCCGCTGGATAAGCATGTCGCATATACTAGTGTGACCCTCTTTAGATGACCAGTGTAACAAACTAAATCTGTGGTCATCACTGGAATGATTCCAAAATGAAGTATGTATTTTCTACCCAAATATTAATAGATCTTGGTGTTCAATGTTACATCTTTAATCATAAAATTATTTAAAGGTGTTTATGGGAGTGTATATTATACCCATGTCCCCCATAGACTACTGTTTTCTGCTCTTTTCTTACAGAAAACAATATATGCAGAAATAAAGAATCGATTTATTTCTTCATTTCAGACAAATCTGTGAATTGTCAGTTTAGGGACAGGATTGTGTTTTAACTAATAATGGAACTGAGACTGGAGAATCCAAGCTTAGCCTCTGACATTATCAATTTATTAATGGAAACTGAGCCTAGTCTCTGATCTCT